>CM033713.1:38098756-38384528 GCA_019671005.1 Hibiscus mutabilis | reverse complement strand
ATAGTTTGACTAGGTAATCAAGTCTCCAACCAACTATCGCCACAAGATGTACCATAGTACGCAAGATGTACTGTAATACTGGTCAACCCTCCTACTGTCACCAAAGACCACACAAACGTACCCTCCGTCTGTCGCCAAATAGGGGCCTTTGCCCTAGACCGTAGTCCACCCTTACACAATGAGCTCTAGACTCTAAGGCATGCCCTTCTACCTATTCAACTAGCAACCAAGGTTGTTTGATTACACTTTATTTATTCAAGAATTATCAAGATTATACAAGATCAAGATCATGTAGTCAAGAATCATTTCAAGCAAGTATAGTAATAATATGCTTTAGCCCTTAGGCCAATTGAGCCTTAGCTCTTAAATTTCATTTCACGTTTCATGTATTTCATGTTCAAGGCAATTCATTCGTGTTCATGGCAGTACCTTTCATATTTCAAGCAATGCATTTCATGTTCAAGACAGTACACTCAAGTAGTATTCGATAAATCACACCCAAGGCATTAAGGATCAAGCAATTCTAATTGTACAACAAGTCAAGAATATAGGCATGATCATATTTTATCTTATTTCATACTTCCCTTATTAATTATATTCAAGTTAAATTGAGTTCATTATCATGACATATTCAAGCAAGAAAGTAATTCATGCATATTTGGTTAGGACCTAAGTCCTAACCCTACTTGTAAACTACACTCACAATACTCTAAGTTTTGCTAATCTTGGATCCAAATTCTTTTGTGTCTAGCTTTCGAATGCTCCTCCTTAGACCTTTCTCCAATCTTCCCTTCTCGTTCTAACATTTCATACAAGTGATTCATGGTCAACACAAGCACATTCATTTATTCAAAACAAGGCAACAATACAAGTAATTCATTTAACATTCATTCCAAGACATCAAGGCTGCGACTATTGCCAGGCAGCATGTGCACAATTTACTTAAACATGCATATCTTTCATTCCGTACCTCAGAATTTCAATTGGTTTACACCGTTGGAAAGCTAACTTTATTGTCCTTCGAACCATATAAGCCTTGCATTATAGTTCTTTACCAATTAATACAGATTTTTACTTAAAGACAGGGTAATTATAACATCGGACAGTTTGCACTGTCCATATTGTTTCACTTCTACAATCCATTCTACAATCCCAAATTCAATTCCATTTTCTCCTAATGAATTTAAACATATTAAGGTACTATCCATTAACTTTTCCCCCTTAAATTCCATTTGTACAATTTATTGTGGTTTTTCAAATTACTGCCCAGAACAGAGCATTATGGGTAGATTACACTAGTTAGTGTTTCTAGCTTCATTCATATTCATTCAAGAAATGATTATAAAATTATAACTCAACTTATATATTTATTCTATAAGCTTAGATCAGTCCAATTCACTTAGCAAGTGATCAAAATAGGGTAGCTTATATACATTACGTATATTCGACCAAACAACCCAATTTTCATACTTATTTGATTACATTAACAAAGCTGTCCATGAGTTACTTATATAAGCAAGTGAGCATTCTAATCAATTCACTATATATACATGCACTTATAAACAATCTAACACGCTTTCCTATTGTAAAAAATAATCAAATTTTCATTTAAATTCATGTAACACATTCGAAACAGCTCCCAAATCAGTTTCCTTATGATTTCATAATTTCTCAGCTCACACACACAAATTCTTTCAAGCAACATAATCACTAATCGATTAAGCTCAACCAAATCCATCAAAATTCATCATATTTCTAACGTGCAGTCCTAACATTTCTATCAATTCTCATAACTTATTTTATACGTACAATTCACAACCTGAATATGAAGAAGAAATCAAGGAAATTACCTTCTTTCTAAGCTCAATCGAGCAAAACCAAGCAAAATGCATATGAAAACAAAGCCTTTCTCTCAATTCTCACTCTCTCTATGCTTTCGGTTCTTGCTAGGGGATTGAAGAATATGATAACTCAACTTTGGTTATCATTCTCCACCTAAGCCGCCCCCACCTTGCCACTAACACATGTGGTCTTGCTTCATGACACATGTTAATGTCCTTAATTAAATTCATGTTTTACGTGCAAAATCCTATTTAGACCTATTTTTCATTTTAGCCCTTTCTAAAATTACTATCAAATCAATGTTTGCTTTGATTTTGGTTATGGATTTAGCCACACATTGCTATTTACTTTCAATTGGGTTGTAAACTTTAATTAAATCTAGATTTTTAAATAGAACAAGTTAGTTAAACTTGCATTGAATTAGTAGTATACTTATAGGCCCTATTTTGGGGTATTACACGTAGTCCACCCAAAATTGCTCTATGGACTCTATGGCATGCTAGCTATAACTAAGACCGACTTGAGACCAAGGCTTTTCACATATTCTTATATTATCATATCAAGTATGAGCCTAGCTCCATATACATATATCACATCATAACAGAAACAAATGAGCATTGCTCCTTAGTCAAGTGTCGGATAACATTTCATAGTACTTAGTTAATACTTCATGCATATGTATACTTATGGATTAATTCATGATAATAACTTTAAGAATACTTTAACAATAGATCATGACTTAGTTTTAATCTTAACATGCTCATACTTTTGATCAATCTTCAAATCAAACATACTTTTTATCAAGTATTTACATAGTGCAAGTTAATTGAGCATATAGGCACATACCTTAATCCAAGCTTAGCTTAAGCATTGATTATACAAACATAAAGTAACAGAATTTAAAATTTATAAACATGCTCGGGAAGTCTTTTAGCCTATCCCGAGGCTTTAAACTACACTCACTATTAATCCGAGCTAATTTTGTTCTTGAATCATGATCCCCCTTTTCTTGTCTATTGGTCTACCACAGTCCTTATTCCTTCATTATCTTCATGATCTAATGTGACATTAAGTGTAACTACACATTAGACTAATTTCCTAGCAATCAATCACATGTAAAACTACTCTAGTACTCATGAACACATACAAATTCACACGAACAGTCCAATGGCATTTATATAGATGTAAAACAATTTCGGTACACCACATACTCTTATATAAATTTTCGAAACAGTCCAACACCCATGTATACACATGTACATGCTTAAAACAATGTAACCAATCTATTCATGTGCAGAAAACATAGAAATAGCATTCTTATATACATTTATACACAACACAACCCTCATATTATAAAAACAATTCTTAATTATAAATAGAACAATCCATTCCTTTAATTTATTCAAATCAGCCCCTTTAACAAACATATGGTCACATACATAAACACAAAAAGGTCCATTATCCAGTTTATCAATATAAAACAGTCCATAATTGTTTTCAACAATGCAGGGCAATTCAATACTTATCTACATACTTTCTGTCACGTTCGAAACGACCAACAAATGCTTGTATAAGTGCAAAATAGCACCTGATTTAATTATTATTTGAATCAAGATACACATACAATCAAATTCGACCATGTAAACATACATATCAAGTTTCAATCGAATACTCACTAACCCTAATTCATAGAATTCACACTAGAAATCTATCAATACCATTTTACATACAATTTTCTAAAATCAAAGGAGATTGACAAGTATATCATTCGATTATTGAAGGAAATCACCTATATATATATCATGTTTTCTAACCAACAATTGTTTCATGGCATATATAGACAAAACAAAAAATTCAATCTAGCATACATGTCCTAATTTAAAAGAGAATCAAAGAACTTTTACCTTGAGTTAAAACAATTACAAGGTGATCTATCCGATAGCAACCAAAGCTCTCAAGGAAGGTGGAATTTCTCTCAATCACTCTATAAGCTCGGTTGAATAAATGAAGAAGATGAAAGGGATAACTCTTTGATTCCCTCACCGAAAATTCTCTTCCTCATGCATTACTTCATTGACATTTGTAAGGACCACATCTTAAAATTTTATTAGCATGCAAACCTCCAAGATTCGTGCTTTACAAAGTTTAGACATTTAGATTCGGGCACTCATTCTTTCTTTCTTTTCAATTTGATCCTTAACCCTTATTTCATCAATACTAAAAAATAGATCATGATATATGGGATGTATGCAATACTTACATTCTACTAGGTCATACTTTGGGATATTACAATTACTCTTAGGGGTAGAGTGGAAATTCGTGGAGTTTCCTCCTTGGTGCTTTGGTTTCTTGAACTGCCAATGGAGTTTATTATCATTTCTCATTCTTTTATCATTCCGGGAGTGATTCCCTTTTCTCTTCTCGGATGCTTTCATCTTAGATTCCGTGGCAATAGCTCGGTTCACCAATTCTTGGAAATCAGTAACTCCTAGAGCTGTGAACACCGGGCCCAATTCATCATTGAGTCCATCGATAAACATTCAACATTTTTCTTCTTCTTTCTTAATAAATTTAGACTCGTATTTGCAATATTTACAGAAGTTGCTGACATACTACTCTATTGATCTACCACCTTGCTTCAGATACAAGAAACGCCTCCTCTGTTTACCGATGTATTGCTCGCTTATGTACTTCTTTCGAAATTCTTTGAGGAAGAATTCCCAATTGATAGCATTGGCAGGATCAGTCAGGGCTGTAGTTTCCCACCAACTCAAATCTTCATCGACTAAAAGAGCTATAACACATTATAGCTTATGTTCATTAGAACATTGTAATTGCTTGGTTAGAATCCTGGTAGTGGCTTCTAACCAATATTCAGCATCCTCTGACTTTTCATCATCCGCTCCAATAAACGTATAAGCTCCATGTTGAGCTAATTTATCAAGGGAGTTCTCTTTGACACCATTACAGGGGGAGTATGAGGAATTTGAGGATTTTGCCTCAAGGAGGTAACAAGTTGATCAAACATCTCCTTCATGCTGAAGAGACACTCTCGTTGAACGTGATATATCGTAGGAGCTTTTTGCTGAGGCTCAGCAGTCTTTTGAGGCTCTTATAGCCCTTGATTCATTCCCACGCTTCCTCATTCATTGGAGGAACCAGCCAGACTTTCATCATCCCGACCTAAGCGTGTCTCAAACATTACTATAGATCAAACACATAACAGAGAGCCTTATCAGATCACAAGTACATATCCATATAACTCCTAGGTGACATATGTAATGAATGAGGATGCAACAAGATTCAGTTTAGTCTTAGGATCGACTAAACCTGAGCTCTAATACTAAAATGTAATACCCCTAAATCGGTTTAGGAGATAAACCGAGTTAAGGAGTACTATTAACTAACAAGCACTTACACAATAAGCTACCAAAGAAGATATACCAATCCAACAAAAGAAGTATAGCCATTCAAGCAAAAAGAAGCACAAAAATTTGTATATAAATTCAAATTAAAGAAAAATCATGCTTAGACCTTAGATATCCTAATTCCTTATTAGCAATTTAATTGTTTAACTTACATAAGGACTAACCTTCGAAAGAGAGACAAGCATTGAAAATACAAGTCAAGCAATTTCTTTAGATATCAAGATCAATGTGGCATTATTCGAGTCTTAGCCTATCATACCAGATTTGTTCTATTCCATACCATTACAAATTTCCTTTGATTAGTCAATATTAGAAGGTTTACAATGCTACATTCAAACGAGCATGGAAAGATATTAATGTTATTTGCATTTTATGAGCCAACTCACATCACTAAGTATTACCTCCTACATTTGAATAACACAACAACCAATCAACATCAATTTTCATCATTTATACATCATACTAATTGATCACATCATTCGTACAACTAATGAAAACATGTTAACATAGCTTGCTCAACAATTTACCATTCAATTAACATACCATCTTTACTGATTCATCAAGTATTTAAGTCAACCAATAATCACTTAAGTATACTCTCAACATCAACATCAAGATTCAGCAAACAACATGAGATCATACACATATGTAGAATTAGCTCAAGACCATTACATACCAACTTAAGCATTGTAACCATATTAAACATTAAATAGGCCATTACAAGTATTTAGAAGTACCAAATGAATAAACATTACATACCCGAGTCTAATTAACAAACTATATATAATACAAAACATGTTGCCACCCATCTAGGAGTTCTATCGAAAGAAATTACAAAACATACTTTATGTACTTGTGTTCAACCCAAGCTCCAAGAATGACCACTGGCAAGCAATACCCTGAAAGTAGTGAAAGGATTCATAAGTATACTCTTAGTGAGGCAGTTTAAAGTGATTACTAAATCATGGTCAAAACTAATATTTCATTAAATATCTCAACAAATGTAATTCTAAGCTTGAACGAGGATTAACCAATTTAGAGCAAACCATTCGAACCAAACATATGTATTTATACACATGAACATATATATTTTCAAACAAGCATAGATATACAAGTAATTATTCGAATACATATAAAATAAGGCATTTAACTACTTTCATGGAATAACCAAGTTGGCCAAATAGGTGTATCTTTCTTATTATATAAGTTATTGCCAAGGTTTATATATATACCTAGACATTCGACCAAAACAACAACCAATAGACCCATTGGACAATAAATCATATATCATGCTTCTAAAACATACATCTTACAACTCAAGAATGATCAAAGATCAATTAGGTCGATTATAGCCTTGAGAATCAAGCAGTTTAAGAACACGAGTCCCCAACCAACTATCACCAGATAAAATAATACTTGAGGTATTAGTCAATCCCTCCTACTATTGCCAAGTGACCATCATACACATCCCTCCTACTGTCGCCTCATAGGACTGTAGTCCCGGACCATAGTCCACCCCAAACATGAGCTCTAAAGACTCTATGGCATGCCAACTATACTTATGACTGACTCGAGACCAAGGCTTAAATATTATCATGTCTTATTTGGACCAGAGTTGAGCATAACTCCGTATTTTCTTAATCAAAGATCATATCATAATTATTTATAACTCAAACATGCACATATACGAGTCCAGCATCCTTTCCAACGTTATCATATTGTAATCACTCATTTTTATCCGGTTTGTAAATATTGTTAACATATTAGTATAATAATTCATAAGGTATTATATTATATGTTTACTATATATGTGATTAATGTGTATAAAATGTGTGTAATATGTGTAAGCGCATGCATATTATACATACTATGTACGGTGTATGTGTGTCACATGTCACGTATGTTTTAATAGTTTATATATGTACTAGGGTGTACTTGCTTATATTTATTTTGTGTGTATAAGATGCATGTATATATGTGCTTGTGTGTATGTGATATATATGTGGTTTGCATGTGCATGTACTATGTATGTTTGTAGTATGTATAATGTGTGTATACTTATATTAATTAGGTGTGTGAGAAAATATATGTATATGTGTGTTTGAATGTTATATGATATATACGTTAATTTGCATGTATGATTGTATGTACATAAAGTATATGTGAATATGTTATTATATTGTTATTATTATAAATACTATTGGGTTTAAATTAAAAAACAGATCTAAAATATAAAACCCATTTATAATAACTGTCCAGTCCATCATTTACAAAACCCAAAAATTTTACAAGGCTGCTCGGCCCAAATCCTAACCCAATAGCCTAAAACCCTAATCCATATCAGATTTAATAACCCTAACATTCTCTCTTTATTGTGCGCAGTCGATCCTGGGCCGTTGGATCAAATCTTGATCTAACGGCTACGATTGAAAGGAGAGAAACCGTTCATCTGCCGCGTGAAGCTCACATGCGGGCTGTTGAACTCCCACGCTCACGTGCACCTCATGCCTCTACCCTTTGACTGCCATGTACCACGTGGCACCATCTCGCACAATCCCACCAGTTTCAAGATTGCATCTGGGCCATCCGTCATCGAACTTTCTTAGCCGTTGGATTAGATCTGATCCAACAGCCAAGAACGAGGCCAGCCAAGATGACAGCTCCACCATGCTTCTTCCACCACGCCTCCAACCACCCTCTGCCATCGTACACACCGCCCCTCAGCAGCCGTACCGTCCAAACATGCCAAGATAACAAAGAACAGAGATTATCAATAACAAAAATCTACCAAATATGTACTATTTTTTTCTCTACAAAGAATAAAAGAAAACGTCATATATGTAAGGAGATTTACAATCTTTTGTACAGAGTTTTACCAGATTAGAAATACAAAAAAAACGAGTTACGAAAAAAGGGAGAAATTTTCTAGAGAAAACTCTCATCAGTGGTAATCTCTCCCTTCTTTTTCTTTTTGGTTACATGAAAAGTTAAGAAATAATAAACAAGAAGAAATGGGTGTTTTACCTTCGTTGTTGGTTTCCTTCGTCGGTGACGAACCTCTTTGGGGAGCGTGTTCGGAGGGGGTTTTCGGTTCAGAGGAGTGGTCTAGGTGGCCTGAAGTGCTGGTCTGGGAAGGCTCGAGGTGGCCGTTAAGGTCGAGCCTCGCCTGAGACCTCCTGAGCACGGCGGCGTTGAAAGGTTTTTTATTTTGGGTGGTTGGTTTCCAGGAAAAATAGAGAGCATGAGAGCTCTCTTTCTTTAGCTAAAAAAATGAGAAAAGAAGGGGAGAGGGAGCCGGCTATCTGTTTTATAGAGGGGGGGAAATAAAAATGGAAAATAACGACATAAATCCCCCCTTGTCCCTAATATTTTTGTTTTGAGCTCGCCGCTTGGGCCTATTGCAATATCGGTCCTTTTTCTTTTCTGCTTTATTTCAATTTGATCACTAAATTAACAGAAATCAGTTTTTAAATGGTGAAATTACCTCCCCAGTCCCACCGCATTTTTTAAATTTTCACTCCGAGCTCGCCCCTTGGTTCAATTACATGTATGGTCCTTTTTAAGTTTCATTAGGCTTGTAATTACGTCCTTAAATCAAGTTTTATTTTCCTTTTAATTTCTGCCTTTCTATTTTATTTCTTAGCGTTTCAGTCCCTGTTTTGTGTTCTAAATATTCATTGCTTATTTGTGTTTTTATTTGTTTTTAGCATGTTCTATTACTCGTTGTATTCATACATGTCATGTTTTACCGTGCCTACTTATGTTTGGATGTGTTGTTTTCTTTTTAGTTTTTTGTCCATATTCATTTTTACATCATACTTTAGTTTGGTTTTCATGGTGTTTGTATATGTTAGTATGAGTTTTATGTTTTTAGGTTACATGTCAGTGTGTTTTTAGTCATGTATAATGACATGTTTTTATCTATTTGTGTATGCAAATTATGTCATATGTTATGCACTAGGTATTAGTTTCTTTGTTAGCATGTTGTTTGAGATTAACATCATAATACATCCATGTCATGCATATGTTACAGTATGTTTTTATTTTTTAATATGTATGTATTCTTAAAGTAGGTGTTTCTTATTTCTCACATGTTTTTATTCATGCCACGTTATTATTATGATCTGTTATGTTATTGTTTATCATATTTGTTTAATTTTGTGATATCCATGTTTTTCATTATTTATTTTGTCCTTTACCATGTCAATGCAAATGTATGTATCCGAATTATTTCTCTAAGATTGCATATCGAGATATATGAATTGTCAATGCGGTGCCCTTTTATCCGAGCGTAAACGGGGCCAGTATTAGGCGTAGTGATAGTGGTTGGGCGTTTACTCTCGGATAATGGGGTCTTTAAAATTTACCCGCATTTATAACCAAAATTTTAATTAATCGTCACTTTAATCTGAAAAATCCAATATTAATAAAGCGGTAATTATGAAAGTACCAATTTTGGGCGGTGTGGGGGTGTTAATCCTTCCCCATCCGTAACCGACTCCCGAACCCAATAGTTTTCTTTTTTGCTTTTGCTTTTTTCATACATTATTGCATTAGCATTACATAATGGTACTGGATCAAGTGGTTTGCCCGATCAGAAAGTCTTTCATCATGAAAAAAGGTATCCTAGGAAAGAAGAGCTTAATTTGTCAGTCAGGCATTAGTCAGAGGTCAATCAGAAGGCCCAAGGGGATAGTTTGCCGAGTGAGTGCATATTGTTAGGATACACCTACGTGAGCCTCTAACAGAATGATCTATGGGAGCTTAAAAGGATTTGGGGAGTATGGGATCGAAGACTACAAGACTTATTCTTCGATGGTTACGGTGACATAGTACATTTGGTGTATGTCCGAGTCAACCAACCTTTACTCTAAGCAATCGGAAAGAGTTAGAGAGTTGCAAGTTGACCATCAAGAGTGAAAGATAACCTTTCAGGGGTGTAGTTAACCAAGAGAAGAAAAGAGCTAGGCAAGAGGTCGACAAAGGTAAGCAAGCAATCACCTACAAAAGAGAAAACACTGCCGTTTGGAAGAAGAAATCCATGGGGAACAAGAATAGACTACTCGAGATACAAAACTTATACAATGACACTGTTCAAAGACTGACTCAGAGTCAAGATTAGAATACCGAGTTAGAAGGGAGACTAACAGAGGTGAGAGCGGTCCTTTCAGGCCTACCGACATAAGAATGGTTTCATCGAACTATAAGGAATAGAACGCGTGAATGGCATGTTATGAGCTCGCATTGAGTCACTCAAGGCAACTGTTCAAGATTACAGGGGGAGGATTAGAAGAAGTTACAGCCGGGGAAGACACCTATTGGGGAAGAAGACTTCGTGGTGCTACCCAGATGGTTCAAGACCGAGACCAGTATTACACGACCCTGATGGTGGACATACAAAGAGTTGCGAGACATGCGAATGACTTAGCTACCGAAGCTGAAACCCTCCAACCCTTCGTCACTTCAGGCATGAAAGAAGCACCCAGGTTCATCAAGCTGCTCAGGGCTATTGAAAGTTAGGGGATAGAGCTAGGGCTTATCTGTAGGAGTTTATGTTGTAATTAGGACTCTTTTTTGTAATAGGGACCCATTTTGTAATACAAAACCTTTTGTAATCTAGATCCTTTAGTTCCCATGAAAGTAGTTTAAAAGGGTGATTACCAGCGGAACCAGTACCTTTATTTGCATGCATTCTTGCATTACATCATGTCATTTGCATTTTACATTACATGCATTCATCAGTCTTCGCAATAATATTGATAGTGCACATATTGTGGCAGTGGAACTAGGAGATAAGCCGCAATTATTCCGCATACATACTTTACTCGGTTCCAAAGCAAGTTGATGGAAGACAGAGTAGTCAGTCTAGAAAAGGGGCAAAAAGATTTGGAAGCGCGTTTTGATAAAGCCAAGAAGAGTCTCAGCGATCAGATCGCTCAATCGCAAGCTACGATAGTGTCCGACATAACTGCCTTGCTAGCAAAAAGCCTGGGGAAAGAAAAGGTTGAAGACGAAGTCATCCAGGAGCCAAAAGGTATCTCATCTCACAGCAAGGTTCAACCGGCGATGCCAAATTCGGCCAGAAGAGTATACATTGACCCTGTTGGGATATCTGCTAGTCTCCAAGCAGAGGCATCTGAAAACAACCCATGAATACAGAGGCATTCTACGGATAAGATGTGACGGATCTAGACTTGGTCGATGAAATTAGAAATGAAGTGGAAAAGAAATGGGAAGAAAGTTTTCATCTCATGGAGGAAAAAGTCAAAGACATGCAGACTTTAGAGGAACCAAGGAATGATGCCAGTGATCTGAGCCTAGTAGCCGACCTTGTTTTACCACCGAAGTTCAAAACCCCTGATTTCAATAAGTATAATGGAACTTCTTGTCCTTTCGCGCATATTACCATGTATTGCCGGAAGATGACTGCCTTTGCAAAGGATGAAAAGCTCTTAATCCATTGCTTCCAAGATAGTCTGACTGGGGCAGCCATCCGGTGGTATAATCAATTAAGCCGTGTAGATATCAAGTCCTCGAAGGATCTTTCAAAAGCCTTCACAGAACAGTACAAAGCATATAACAGATATGGCCCCAAATCGATTCGTGCTACAAGGTTTAAGGCAGAAGCCTGATGAGAGTTTTCATCAATATGCTCAACGATGGCGAGATGTAGCATCTCATGTTCGACCCCTGATTCAGGAAAGTGAAATTACTCCCATGATTGTGGATACTCTGAAGGGAGTGTTGTACGATCGTCTGGTAAGCCACCATGCTGCCAACTTTGTAGACTTAGTCATGGTTGGATAGCGCATTGAAGATGCAGTTAAGAAGGGAAAGATAATAGATCTCTACAGCACAGTTCCTCAAAAGGAAGACGACAGCACCGTTCCTCAAAAGGAAAAAGATTCTCATGTTCATATGGTGAGTGTTCATCCAATTAGTCAACCCCAGGGTCGTCCTCGTAATCAGCCTTCACGATACGTGAAACCTGCAAAGGTACTTCATCATGTTCCTATGGCGTACACTGAGTTGCTTCTGATGCTTATTGAAAAGAAGCTATTAACCCCTGTCCAGTCCAAGCCAAAAGATCCTCCATATCGGGCAGGGTACGATGTCAATACTGTATGTGATTACCATTTGGGGAGTACGGGCCACAAAACGGAAAATTGTGGAGCTCTGAAAAATAAGGTCCAAAGCCTGATCGAAGCTGGTCATCTGAAGTTTTAAGGATAGTGATAGATATGAATTTTGGGGAGGTGCTGACATCCCAGTTAGGTGTTTAACTACATTTCATGTTTTCTCTCTTTCTTTTCAAAAGTAATGCGAAGTCAGCTTTACTGTTTTAGGCCCGGAAAGTAGTAAAGACATTTTGTAGGGGCGTATATCTGGTGAAATGATATTTCTATTCGCATATCATTTTTGTGCACACCTAGCAAACGATTTTCATTCTTTGATTCATTTCATTCATCGATAATGGTTAGTTTTTGTTTTCACGTTCATACTCATATTTTTACTCATAAAATACATGTATTCCGCTATTGTGTCCTTATATCAATCGCATGAGGGACATTATTTTAACTTAGGTGATTGGTTTTGAGCAACCTGCATCTGCTGGAAATCAAAGGATGCGGAGAAGATGAATTAGTAATTACCTTCCGAGTTATTTGTTGGTTAATTGTTAATGACCTCACTTAAGCATAATTTATTGTACGTGGAATAAAAAAACAATAAGCATCCCCCACGTTTAAAATGAGTGAAAGAAGAAATCCTAAGAAAAAGCACTCCAATGTTTGAAGCCTGGTAATAGGCATGTTCAAAACCTGGTAATAGGTTTGTTCGGATAAGAGTGTGGCAACTTTGGGGCACTCCTCTGAAGCGATAAGATGGCAATGCACCATCTAACAAAGACAAATAAGAGCAAAAAAAATAAAAAGAAAAGAAAATAAGAAGGAAAAAGAGAGAAGAAAATCGCTTCATGAGTGATGGTAATATTTTCATCTCATGACAATGCTGAGTAACTCGGGGTATTGTTGTTTGCTCCATCATTATTCTCGAGCCAAAAGAATGTGATGAGTTGAATTCCCCAAGCAAAAAGAAAATAAGCCAAAATGATGATGATCTGATAGGGTCTAACCTAGTAAAAAAAAGGAAAAGAGAGAGAGTCCAAAATAACTCGGAATGTATTTTACATTTTCAGATAACAATTCAGCTTTTGAGGTCCCCTGTATGTAGGACACACTTGGGAGCAATCGCCGGTAAGTTGTCTCAATGTCATTTTTGCACTTGATACTCAGGGTATACGATTTGACGTATCACTACGGCTATCAAGATTTTTCTGATCAAGTGTTCGCCAAAAAACACAAAAAAAATGTTTGTATTGTTCCAAAATTTTGTTGTTCATTTCAAAATTCAAAGAATACACGAGCAATTGCCTCTTTACTTAAAAAAAAGATCTAAAGCCTAAAGACATAGATTCAGATCCCCATTAGAGTACTTCATTTAAGTTCAAAGACAGAGATTGAACTCAAAGATGGGTTTGGGGGAGTTGGGGGCATTTTAGCTCACCCCGATGTTGAGACAGAGAGGGACTCTGCATGATGGGTCAAAGACAAGAAAGAGTTCGAGTCCAACATTAGTGGGGCGCCATTGTCCGTGAAACAACAGAGATAGTTGTAAGAATCCATGGCAGAATAGACCCGAGATGTCGGATGGTTCGAAAGATTTGGATTAATGAAGAAGACAAAAGACTTTCTTGAGTAAAGAGATGATGTTAACCGAGGTCGCTTGACCTAAAAGGGTGAACAATGAATGAGCAACAAAGTTTTGCGGGTGAAAGCTGCTGGAGCATCAGAATGATTAATGATTGTAGTCACATGACGAAGCCTACCTAACCAGCAAGTGGTGACTTGAGTATTAAGATGCCTGTGAAGACTGTGACAGGGTTTCATACATCATTGCATTATTATAAGTCTACATGAATAGGTTGCACCTTTGCATCCCTAACAATCATGAGAATAGCACTTTACATGAATATATGCAACTTTACATCATAAGTATGCTCATGCATCATCATTAGTATTCATACAGGAAGACAGACAGATAGTTTCCAAGAAGATGACTCCAACAAAGACTTCATGCACCTCTGCATCGTTCTAGAAGACCCGCTTGAGTGTCACTTTCCCTAAAAAAACAAACAAAAAAACAAACAAAAACAAAACAGAGAGAAAAAGAAAGAAGAAAGAAAGAGATCAAAATAAAAGAAAGAAGAAAGAGAAAGAAGAAAAAAAAGGAAAAGAGAGAAAAAAAAGGAGATCGGTTGACCAAAGAAAATGTCAACATTTTCAAGCCGCCACTCTGACGAATTTCTAGACAGATAAAACCAAGATATCACTTAAGGTTTTTCTTAAAAACCAAAATTTTTAATGACATCCTTAAAACCAACTTCTTTAGTTGGATCCTTTCATAAGGATGTTTTTCTTAAAATCAACTTCTTTAGTTGGATCCTTTCATAAGGATCATTTTCTTAAAACCACTTCTTTAGTTGGATCCTTTCATAATGATGCTTTTCTTAAAACCAACTTCTTTAGTTGGATCCTTTAATAAGGATAATTTTCTTAAAACCAACTTCTTTAGTTGGATCCTTTCATAAGGATACTTTTCTTAAAACCAACTTCTTTAGTTGGATCCTTGCATAAGGATGGTTTTCTCAAAATTGACTTCTTTAGTCAGATCCTTGCATAACGATGATTACCCCATAAAGAAGAAGAAACTAACACAAGGAAGAAGAAAATAAAAAAGAAAAAGAGAGAAAGAGAAAACTAAAAGACAAAAAGAACAGAGAAAGAAGAAAATGAAAAAAGAAAAAAAAGAAAAAGAAGAGAAAAAAAGAAAAAGGAAAAAGCAGAAAAAGAAGAGAATAATAAAAAAGAAAAAAAGGAAAAAAGCAGAAAAAGAAGAGAAGAATAAAAAAGAAAAAAAGGAAAAAGCAGAAAAAAGAGGAAGAGAAGAAAAAGAAAAAAGAAAAAAAATAGAGAAAGAGGAAAGAAAAATCGAAGACAAAGGTTATATAAAGGAGAAGCCTACATTTTCGAACTCCCAATGAAAGGCTCCATATAGGAAGAGCCCTAACTCCGGAATTCTAAAGAAGAACCAAAGGTGAAGAAGTTCTATATAGGGAGAACTTACGAGCCTGAAGATTCGGCCAAGGAAGAGCGGAGAGTTCAAGAAGAACACGTGATTCCGAAGTCGTGAGCAGGGAAGTCGGAAAAAATGAGTGCTTTTGGTCTTTGCTTTGTTCTCGTTTCACGAGAACAAGCAAAGAGGGGCAACTGTAATCACTCATTTTTATCCAGTTTGTAAATATTGTTAACATATTAGTATAATAATTAATAAGGTATTATATTATATGTTTACTATATATATGATTAATGTGTATAAAATATGTGTGTAATATGTGTAAGCGCGTGCATATTATATATACTATGTATGGTGTATGTGTGTCACATGTCACATATGTTTTAATAGTTTATATATGTACTAGGGTGTACTTGCTTATATTTATTTTGTGTGTATAAGATGCATGTATATACGTGCTTGTGTGTATGTGATATATATGTGGTTTGCATGTGCATGTACTATGTATGTTTGTAGTATGTATAATGTGTGTATACTTATATTAATTAGGTGTGTGAGCAAATATATGTATATGTGTGTTTGAATGTTATATGATATATACGTTAATTTGCATGTATGATTGTATGTACATAAAGTATATGTGAATATGTTATTATATTGTTATTATTATTATTAATACTATTACTATTGGGTTTAAGTTAAAAAACAGATCTCAATATATAAAACCCATTTATAATAACTGTCTAGTCCATCATTTACAAAACCCAAAAATTTTACAAGGCTGCTCGGCCCAAATCCTAACCCAATAGCCTAAAACCCTAATCCATATCAGATTTAATAACCCTAACATTCTCTCTTTATTGTGTGCAGTCGATCCTGGGCCGTTGGATCAAATCTTGATCCAACGACTACGATTGAAAGGAGAGAAACCGTTCATCTGCCGCGTAAAGCCCACGCGCGCGTGCATCTCATGCCTCTACCCCTTGATTGTCGTGCACCATGTGGCACCATCTCGCGCAATCCCACCAGTTTCAAGATTGTATCTGGGCCATCCGTCATCCAACTATCTCAATCGTTGGATCAGATCTGATCCAACGGCCAAGAACGAGGCCAGCCAAGATGACAGCTCCACCATGCTTCTTCCACCACGCCTCCAACCACCCTCTGCCACCGTACACACCGCCCCTCACCAGCCGTACCATCCAAACATGCCAAGATCACAAAGAATAGAGATTATCAATACAAAAAATCTACCAAATATGTACTGATAGAGTATGCTTTGGCACGTGGTAACCTTCAATTTGATGGCTTGGAAGCAAACCTAGGGCTTTAGACTCGAACAAGGAAGTTAGGCGCAAATGTAAAACAAATCTGAAAATTCCAGCTTTGTTTATAGTGGTGGCGTCAATGGAGGAAGCTTGAATATGTGTAGATGGCGTGATGAATTGATAGTTGTTTTGTCCTCGGCATCCTCTTAGACGCAATTATCTAAGCAAGCAACCTCAAGCGGCTCTAACCCACCCTCCTATATGCAATTACCTAGGCAAGCAAGAGTGTGAAGATGATCTCCCTCACAAGAACTCGATGATCTTATGTTGAAGATGGCTTCTAGACAAGTTTACCGAACACTTGCAAACTCAAAGAATACTAAAATCTCCTAAGAGAACTTTTTATTAATCAATGAAATCTTCATTACAATGTGGGTGAAGCCTCCTTTATATAGGCCATGGAGAAGTTTTGATCCTACTAAACTTAGGAATTAAATACAAAATATAAATGCTAAAATCTAATCTCCTAATTAGATAAGTAACTTCTAATAATAAATAAATGCTAAAAATAAAATCTTAATTAAATAAATCTGATCCTAATAGATATTGCAGAATCCTATGTTGATTTAAATTACAAAATAATCAAATAAAATCTTGAAAATTCGTAATTATCCAAAAATCCCGTATAGGAATTTCTGCATGTGCTGTCTTCGCTAAAATAGACGTATCTTGAGATCCAGATGTCCGATTGAGGCGTTTCAAGATGCGTTGGAAAGCTAATTTGCAGCCGGACAAGTTTTAAGAAGACATGTTGACCCATAAATGCCTGGATCCCATCCAAAAATGCTTCGCAAGTTGACTGATGTTTCTGACTTGCAAATGAGTTTCAACTTCTTTTCCAAGATGATTATTTTGGCCCCTCTCATGCTCGTATCAGTTTGCCTCTAATCAAACACCGTGTCTGGAAAATATTTGTTCGTTGCATCTCTGTATCATCAAATGCTTGGATATTAAGTGAACATTGAATCACCAAGCTTGTAGGATCACGTTCATCACTGGAGTAATCATTGGCAATGAATTCATTGTCGGAAAATTCCTCCTCCGACTCGGATGAGTAGCTCCCATCTTCTCGAATAAGAAAGAGTCTTGTATTCGGACAGTCTCTTTTATAGTGTCCATGACCGTTGCACTTGAAGCATACAATCTCTCGAGTTTGTTTGAGTGTTTGTGTGTTTTCAGCCAACATGGGGATTTTTGTCTTTGTTTTGTCCAGTGACTTGATTGTTTCAATTTTCTACTTTGGCCTACTTGAGTCGTGCAAAGGTTTAGAAGAATTAGAATAAGATATAGGTTGAGTGGTACCTCTGTCATAGTGATAATTCTTCTATTGATATCGTAGTCGATCTTTGATGCACTTTTTGATTGTCATGGTGAATTAGAATGCCTCTTGAAGGGTGTAGTAGGTTTTGAGTTCAAGTACCTCAAGAATGTTGTCATTGAGTCCGACAACAAACCTAGTCATTGTATCCTCTTCATCCTCTTGGGTATGGCTCTTTGCATCAATGATTCCATCTCTTTGAGATACTCATCAATAGTCGTGTAGCCTTATCGGATCCTTTGTAACTTTTGTTTGATCTTTCGTCGATATAATGGAGGAACGAATCTTTCTCGCATGACTTCTTTAAGTTCTCCCCATGAGATTATCTTGGCTTCTCCATTGAGACGTCAATTGCGGACCAATTGGGACCACCAAATGGAAGCGTATTCAGTGAATTCGAGAGTCAACAATGGAACTTAATACTCTTCGGGACATTGATAATACTCGAACAGAAGATCAACTCGATTTTCCCTGTCACAACAAACATCAGGGTCATACCTTCCTTGAAAAGGTGGTACAATGATCTTTGGCTTGGCTAAGGTGTTTGTTGCTCGTCTCATCTCTATGCGATGATTGTGCCTATGTAGGGGGTTTTGGCGTCTATTCTGAATGGGAACAAGATTTTGACTGTTAGGCTCCTCAGTATCGCTTGCGATAGTAGTGGTTTCTAATCTCCCAATGGTTTGAGTGATTGCGGTCACAACTGTATCGGTGTGCTCAAGCTTGGTTGCCAATAAGGTTATAGTCTGTTCAAGTTTACTGAGAGTATCCGAAACTTCTTGAAGAGTCACCTCATGTGGTTCTTCTCGTTACTCGTTTATGACATCCTAAAACACTCAGATTTAAAAGGTGAAAAGCAAAAGAAAACTAGAAATCTCACTAAACAGTCCAAGGAATAAATATTTAGCGAGGCAAGTAAACTGATCTCGTGCTCTTTAAAGACCTTCATGCCACAAATCAACAAGTTACAATCGGAGTTTAATCCAAACAATGAGTCTTAATTGGACTATGAGTCCAATGAAAGGCTTGACACCAATTGAATATAGTTGCAAGAAAGAAGGATTGTAATGCAACTTTTAGTCCTACTCACACCAGAAAGAGAGGTGTTAAATTGCGTAATATAAGAAAAGAAAAAGCAAAACAAAGGAACTTAAGAAAAACTAAGAGTAGAAAAAAAATTAGTCGAGAAAGATGATAACCCACAACCCAGAAACAACTTGAAGGAAGAAATCCAATGTTGAATCCACTTCAATGTGATGCTTGTGGAGGTTGATGATGGTGATCTTGATGATTCTTGATGGTGGTTGATGGCTAGGTAAGAGCTTTCTCACTTTTCTTCATTTTTATTTCTTTTTTCTTTTCTTTTTTTTCCTTTACTCTTTTTTTCTTTTTACAAGGTAAATAAACTGAAAATAACGAAAATTGAAGAAAAAATAATGAAAATAGGGTTAAAGTTGGGAAAAAACCCTAATTTTGCTGAAACTTGATCCACTTTGTTCGAGGTGTTCCCGACGTCAAAAAATTCTGAAATTTTATGTGGTGACTCCTCCAAAGGTGTAGATCTGATCTCGAAATTTTCAGCTCAAAATTCAATCGTTTGAATTTGACGAATTCTCCCTAATTTTCGAGTTTTTCACCCAAAAATGCCAAAATTCTTGCCAAGAATCATCCCAAATATGATACCAAATGATAGAGTAGCATAATCTTGGATTTGAAAGCCTTCAATCAAGTTGTTGCAAGAACTAGGAGCTCTAGACTCAATCAAAAAGTTTGGGCAGATCTGAAAATTTCAAGAAACAATGACAAAGTGAATGATTAGAAGATGAATAACTAGAATAAAGTTAAAAGATTGATAAAAGTATAGATAAAATAAATCTAAAATTTCCAGCTTTGTTTATGCCTTGTGGAGATGGCGTTAAGATTGAAGATGAAGATGGTTTGTGATTTGTTGATGTTGTTTTGTCCTCGGCACCCTCTTAGATGCAATTATCTAAGCAAGCAACCTCAAGTAGCTCTAACCCACCCTCCTAGGTGCAATTACCTAGGCAAGCAAGAGTGTGAAGATGATCTTCCTCACAAGAACTCATCGAACTTATGTTGAAGAAGACTTCGAAGGCACAAGTAATCAGTACTTGCAAAAATAAACTCACTAAATATTTCATAAATCAAAGAAATCTGTCTTACAATGATGGAGGCTTCATCCTTTTATAGGTGAAGGATAGACAAAGTAATTTAACTTCTACTAAAACAATTAAAACCTGATCTAGTTAAAAATATTAAAAAATAATAGCCTTTAAACTCCTTATGCTTGTGTGGCAAGGGATAGGGTGATAAGGCAAGTGATAAGCTGATAAGGGCTGGTTGCTTGGGCAGCAAGTAAGCTTGATGAAGGCTGGTCAAGTAATGGGCTGATAAGAGCTGTTTTGATTGGGCAGCAAGTAAGAGTTGATAAGGGCCTGTATTTGGATGAATTTTAAGGGTATTTGGGCTGGTTTAGATGATAAGAAATTGATTCTTGGGCAAGGAGGCATGTGTGGGCTATTTTAAAAGCTAGCTAGGCCTAAAAACACTTGTAAATCCTAATTTGGGCTAAAAATAAAAATCTTACCCAATCTTTTATAGTAACAAGTATTGAGTCTAATTATAATAAAAAGGGCTAATTAATGGACATCTAAAGGCTCATGGATATCCATCTCCAAAGGTGCAGCAAGTTGAGTTTTTGTGACCCAATTATTCTTGAAGGATGTTAAGTGTGGACTTCTTTCAAGAAATTCTTCTTTCTTCATGGCAGCTTGCAATCCTTTGCTCACAAATCCTTGGATGGTCGAATTCAGCTTGTCCTTGATTAGCTTGGACTTGGCTCGGGTTATTGGGCCAAGTGGAAAAGTGAGTCCATCTCGTCCTTGGATTTTCCGTGTGGTACATGCATCACCTATACAAATCAAGGAATCGGTTGAAACATCAAAATAAAAGACAACAATTATGGAAACTGGTCACGGCAAGCAGATAGAAGGTAAGGAACGCTCAACGGAGGTCAAGTGCTTTAAGTTCTTAAGTCATGGTCACATGGCTAATTAGTGTCCAAACCGCAACACCATGCTACTTATGGATAATAGAGACATCATTTCTGACCATGAAGATGAAGCTAAAGAAGAATCTGAACCCGAAGATGAGGAGATTGAATCAGCCGTTGATGGAGAGCTACTAGTGGTAAAACGACTTCTTAATGCCCAAATGGCCGAAGACAAACAACAACGAGAAAATATCTTCCTCACACGGTGCCATGTGAACAACAAGGTGTGTTTCATGATTATAGATGGTGGGAGTTGCACCAACATTGCTAGCACTATCATGGTGGAAAAGTTGGGTCTCAAGACTTTAAAGCATCTTACGCCATACAAGCTACAATGGTTGAATGATGGAGGCGAGTTGAAGGTCACCAAACAGGTTCTAATTTCTTTCTCTATTGAAAATTATGAAGACGAGGGTCTGTGCAATGTGGTGCCCATGCAAACCGGCCACATTCTCCTTGAAAGACCATGGCAGTTTGACAAGAAAACAATTTGTGATTGCTACACCAACAAGTATTCTTTCAAACATGAAGGGAAGAAGATCACACTCGCACCATTAACACCTAAACAGGTTCAAGGCGACCAGATGCACATGAGAAGGAGTGTCGAATCCGGAAGAAGGAACGTATATCTTCCAAAATGATTGAAAGACTTTCAGGAGAGGCTCGTGACGATTCCAACGGTTGCAATAATCCCGAGTTTGTTGGTTCAGAACAGCTCAAAGGAAAGATAACTCTCTCTATCAAGGGACATGATGATTCAAAAGGGACCAAAGGAAGAAGTCAAGGGATGTGTACCCATTTGGAGAAAAGGGAATGTCTTTTGACACTATCCATGATCGAAACACATGATGCTAATCCAATTACACCAAAATCCTCTATTTTTTTTGTGCAGGATGAAACGTAAAGGAGGACATTCACATGGATGAAGGAAGCAAGGATTCTGTTATTCTGAATATCAAGGAATGCCCAAAAAATAAGGAATTTTGATTTGAGGACAAATTGCCTTGAAGATGGGGGGATGATGCGATCCTAGTCCACCCAATGGACATTTTCACCATGTTTTCAAAAATGAAAGACAAGGGATTTACTGCTATCCTTTTTCCTACCTATATTATCTCTATATTTACATTAGTCATATGTATGGATGCATGCTTCCATTTAAGATCTAATATTAGCTATTCTAAGACTATGTATGACTTCATGCATCGTACATTCTTTTATGCATTTCCATACTTTATCTTATATGTTATATATATAAAGTAAGTGGCATACATGCCTAACATTAGACCACACCACATTGTTACTTAAAGTTTTAAGTCACTTATTTTCATAATCATTCACTACTCATTTTCACTATACCTTCAATGCATCCCTTGTTCCTTTAGCTATGATGACCTACAATCAAAGTGAACAAATATAAGTAACACTTATAATAGGAATTAAGATAATATGCTAAGTAACAATGTGGTTCTACTTAGTATGCATGCATGAAAACCTTACTTAATATGCCAAGTGTAGGGTATGATGTACAGAAAGGTGTTATGGTACCCAAATACATTAAGCTTAATATTAAACATAAACATGATGTATATAGTTAAATAAATGTGCAGAAGGTAAGTAAAAACTCCATTGACTTTCATCCTTGTAAAACTAGTTGAAAGTTTAGTGAAAATGAGTAGTGAGTAAAGTAAGATCGCATCATCATGCCTTCACCATAGTACCTAAGAGAACTTTAAACAATGTGTGAGCTGAAACGAAGCTATAATAAGATGCATGCTTAAGTATATGTGATGCAATGCAACATGCGTTAAATGACTTAAACTTAACTATAAAGATGTGTATAAATGCAATGTGTTACATAGTAGCGTGTAACACATTGTATAACTTATTATCTAAGGCTGAGTTTTCCTCAAATGATTTAAAAATATGAAGGCACTTATGAGAAAGAACTTCGCTAAATAACTTAGCCTTAGAACGAGTGATTGGTCCTGTGGCATCACTATACTTTGCTTATTTCTTATTTCCTATTATAAGTATTCATTATGTGTTTTCTTCTTCTTATTCATATGACTTATCAACCACATACAAAGGGGAGGATTGAAGGGTAGCTCACCTAAAGCTCATTCAGCTCAATTCAAGCTCAATTCAAGCTCAAACCAGCTCATGCAATTCGGTTCAGGCTTACACCAGCACACTCAGCTCCAAACAAGCTCCAATTAGCTCGAGATAGCTCAAGGACACTTAAGAACAAGCTCACTTAGCTGAGGATAGCTCGTAGCAGCTCAATTCAACTCAGACATTAAGTGAAACTCACTCACTCAGCTAGCTAGCTCAGCTCAAGCCAACTCACTTCTAGCTCGATTAGCTCATCTCAGCTCGAGCCAGCTCACTCCTAGCTCGATTAGCTCATCTCAGCTCAAGCTATCACCTTCAGCTCAACACCTAAAAGGCACGACTCCCTCTAATAGAGTAGCACTTTGGCATGTGGTAACCTTCAATTTGGTGGCTTGGAAGCAAACCTAGGGCTTTAGACTCGAACAAGGAAGTTACACACAAATCTAAAATTTCAAGAGAAACTAGTTGGGGCTTTCTTGAAAATTTCAGAATTAAAGCTAGAAAATTAAAGAAACAAGGTGAATATGATAGATTAGATGATGAGAAATAAGAATATAAATAAAAAGATTGAGACAAAGATAGATAAAACAAATCTGAAAATTCCAGTTTTGTTTATGGAATTATAGAAGATGGTGTGAAGGTTGAAGATGAAGATGGCTTACGCAACGGAAGCGTGGTGGGCCCATAATCCACAGGTCCCAAGATCGAAACCTGGCTCTAATACCACTTGTCACAAGGCCATTACCCTTTTCCCAAAAGACATGTTTGATAGGATGTGCAACGCCACCGTATTTATATCCCAAGACCTCCCATTTTCTTTTCGATGTGGGATTAATGACCCCGCCTCTTCTCAGGCGTGACCATTCTCCCCCACTCAACCTCGTGACGCCCTCGTCACGAGCTTCCGCTTTCGTGATGGGCCACCTTGTCACAGTTGTCCATCCTGCCTACCCCACTCATAGGTGCTCGGCGTGAAATCGGGCAGTCAAAGGGTCACTCTAATACCAAATGATAGAGTAGCGCAAATTCGAATAAAGAGAAAAACAAAACAAACCAAAATAAAGAACAAATCTAAAAATTCAGATTTGCTTATGGTGGTGGAGTCAATGGAGGAAGCTTGAATATGTGGAGATGGCGTGATGAATTGATAGTTGTCCTCGGCACCCTCTTGGACGCAATTATCTAAGCAAGCAACCTCAAGCGGCTCTAACCCACCCTCCCAAACGCTTTTGTATGGGCAAGCAGGAGTGGGAAGATCCTCAACAACAAATCCCGGAGAACTTGAAAATCAATTTGCTTTTAAAACATAAGATAATGTTCTTGCAAGTTGGAACTCAAAAGAGAATTTTATTTAATCATTCAAATCTGAATTACAATGTGGGTGAAGCCTCCTTTATATAGGCCATGGAGAAGTTCTAATCCTACTAAACTTAGGAATTAAATACAATAAATAAATGCTAAAATCTAATCTCCTAATTAGATAAGTAACTTCTAATAATAAATAAATTCTAAAAATAAAATCTTAATTAAATAAATCTGATCCTGATAGATATTGCAGAATCCTATATTGATTTAAATTACAAATAATCAAATAAAATCTTGAAAATTCGTAATTATCCAAAAATCTCGTATTAATCCCGTATAGGAATTTCTGCATGCGTTGTCTTCGCTAAAATAGATGTATCTTGAGATCCAGATGTCCGATTGAGGCGTTTCAAGATGCGTTGGAAAGATAATTTGCAGCCGGACAAGTTTTAAGAAGACATGTTGATCCATAAATGCCTGGATCCCATCCAAAAATGCTTCACAAGTTGACTGATGTTTCTGACTTGCAAAGCAGTTTCAACTTCTTTTCCAAGATGATTATTTTGACCCCTCTCATGCTCGTATCACCCTTCCAAGAGACATATCCAGCCACCTTGGAGGAAGCATGAGTTTGGGCACCACAAATTTGGAGGGAAACGCATGGAGGGAGGCACCATTTGACCGAATGTGATGCGATCTTAATCCACCCAATGGACATTTTCACCATGTTTTCAAAAATGAAAGACAAGGGAGTTACTGCTAGCCTTTTTCCTACCTATAATATCTCTATATTTACATTAGTCATATGTATGCATACATGCTTCCATTTGAAGTGCACCCAAACCCAATCGCCGGGTTCAAAGTTGACTTGCTTTCGCCCTTTATTTGCTTGTTTTTCATATTGCTTTGTTCTTTTCTCAATGTTCTCTCGAACATTCTGATGAAGCTTTTTCATGAATTCAGCCTTGTTTTTCCCGTCCAGGTTTAATGCTTGATCAATTGGCAAAGGTAACAAGTCCATAGGAGACAATGGATTAAACCCATATACAACCTCAAATGGTGTGAATTTGGTGGCTGAATGAACTGATCTGTTGTAAGCAAATTCCACATGTGGTAAGCTATCTTCCCACGATTTTGGATTCTTGCTAATCAAATACCGCAACAAAGTTGAAAGTACTCGATTTACCACTTCGGTTTGGCCATCAGTTTGAGGATGACAAGTTGTAGAGAATAATAACTTTGTCCCAATCCTGCTCCATGAAGACCTCCAAAAATGACTCAAAAACTTCGTGTCTCGATCTGAAACGATTGTCCTTGGAAGTCCATGTAAATGCACAATCTCCCTGAAAACAAATTAGAAATATTGGAAGCATCATCAGTTTTATGACACGGAATAAAGTGCGCCATTTTTTAGAACCTATCGACAACCACGAAAATTGAATCTCTGCCATTCTTTGTTCTAGGAAGTCCTAAAACAAAGTCCATGGAAATGTCATCCCATGACTCTTTAGAGATTGGTAATGGCGTGTCTTTTGTTGTGTTTGTGTTGTCTCTTGATGTGTTTCAATGACTCATGGTCCGTATGCACAACAAATTCCTTTGACCATAGGTAATGTTGCCATTTCTCCAAGGCTCTAATCAAAGCATACATTTCCTTGTCATATGTTGGATCGTTCAAGGTTGCTCCATTTATTTTCTCACTAAAATATGCAACGGGGCGACCCTCTTGTGACAAAACAACACCGATTCCTACACCTGAAGCATCACACTCGATCTCGAATGTCTTGTCAAAGTTTGGTAAGGAAAGCAATGGTGTTTGTTAAGCAATCCTTAATCTGATTAAAAGCCTGTTCTTGTTCAATATTCCAAAAGAAACTTGCATTCTTTTTAATCACGTTAGTTAAAGGAGCAGCAATGGTACTAAAAATAGGAATGAACCTTTGATAGAAACTAGCCAATCCATGGAAGCTTCTCACCTGGCTAATGCTTGTAGGCGTCGGCCACTCTTCAATTGCTTTTACCTTTTCATGATCAACCTCCAAGCCTTCAGAACTCACTACAAATCCTAGATACACAAGTTTGTTTGTACAAAAAACACATTTTTTAAGTTAGCATACAATTTCTCCTTTCGAAATGTATTCAAAACAAACCTGAGTACATGGTCCTCCAAAGAATGACTGTATATGAGAATGTCGCCAAAATAAACAACACAAAACTTACCAATATAATGCCACATGACGTGATTCATCAATCTCATAAACGTGCTAGGTGCATTTGTTAAAGGCATTACAATCTACTCATACAAACCTTGTTTTGTTTTGAACGATGTCTTCCATTCATCACCTTCTCTCATCCTAATTTGGTGATATCCGCTTTTAAGATCGATCTTAGAAAACACACTTCTCTCATCCTAATTTGGTGATATCCGCTTTTAAGATCGATCTTAGAAAACACACTAGAACCACTCAATTCATCCAACATATCATCTATGCGTGGTATAGGATGTCGATATTTGATTGTGATCTGATTGATTGCTTGACAATCCACACACATGCGCCACGACCCATCTTTCTTGGTACCAATAGTACAGGAACGACACATGGGCTTAAGCTCCCTCGAATATAGCCTTTTTCCTATCAATTCTTGTACTTGTCGTTGTAACTCTTTTGTTTCCACGGGGTTAGTCCTATATGCTGATCGATTAGGTAATGTAGCACCAGGCACAAAATCAATTTTATGTTCTATGCCACGAATAGGTGGTAAACCTCCTGTAATCGCATCAGGTAAAACATCTTCAAAATCCTGTAAAAGAGAAACAATAGAAGAAAGCAATGTTGCATCGAGTTCGTTAGTGTTCAAAAAATTCTCCTTGTACAAAAACACAAGAAGTGTTTGCCTCGCCAAAACACTTTTTCTAATTTCACTACCCCTCGCATATACGCTCATTTTAAGCTTCTCTCCCCCGCTTTTAATTTCACTCTTTCCCTTCTCGCTTTTACTAGTACTTACTATTTTTCTCTCATTCTTTCGCTCATTTTCCTCTCATTTTCTGCTTCTTTCTCTTTTAATCCTTGTAAAATCTTTTTCAAATGTATTTGATCATTATGTACTTGTTGCGGTGATAAAGGGGTTAGCGTGTGCTATCTTCCTCCAAAAGTGAATGAGTATCAATTGCTATATCCGTCATGATTCACTCTTTGATCGAACTGCCAAGGCCTCCCCAAAAGTAAGTGGCTGGCGTGCATGGGTACAACATCACATAGGACCTCGTCCTTGTACCTACTGATGGAAAATGGTACCAGAACCTGCTTGGTCACCTTCAATTCCCACCATCATTAAGCCATTGAAGCTTATACGGGTGTGGGCGTTTTGTTGTCACCAATCCAAGTCTGTCCACTATTAACGTGCTGGCAACATTAGTACAACTTCCTCCATCAATAATCACAAAACATTCCTTCCCATTGATATGGCAGCGTGTATGAAAGATATTCTCTCGTTGCTGATCGCCTTGTACCATTTGTGTATTTAGACTCCTCTTCACAATGAGCACTTCTCCTTTAGCGGGAGGGTCTAAGTCTTCATCATCTTCACTTATGGCATCAATTTCTTCTTTTTCTAATTCAGATTCAATCTCGCCACTTCCTCGAATCACCATAGTATGCCTATTTGGGCATTGACTAGCTACATGTCCCCTTCCAAGATATTTGAAGCATTGAATATCCCTGGATCAATTTGGTGTAGCTTGTGGTTTTCCTTTATTTTTCACCAATAGTCTTGTTGGGTTTTGAAGTCCCAACGTTTTCCTTGAACTGATTTGGTTTGTATGACACTTTTGGAGAAATTTGTCCCCATTTAGAATTCTGACTCCATTTAGAAGTAGAAAAGTTCTTTTGGGACGTACCTTTACATTTAAATTGTCGTTCCACCTTCATAGCCAAGTGAATCAATTCTTCTAAGTCCACATAGTATTGAAAATCCACGGTGTCGGCTATGTCTTGATTTAGCCCTGAAATGAACCTTGCCATGGTAGATTCAATGTCTTCCTCCATATTTGCTCGTATCATTGCCATCTCCTTCTCTTTAAAATAATCTTCCACGCTCATGTTGCCTTGTTTGAGGTTTTGGAGTTTACGCATTAATTCTCGATGATAGTATGCTGGTATAAATCTCCATTTCATCGTCTGTTCATGGTAACTGGTTCCACCAAACTATTGCATAATTAGTGAATTCAATGGGTGCTATTTTTACCTTCTTTTGCTCAGAGTAATTGTGACAATCAAAGATGTGTTTGATCTTCTGCTCGCTTCAAGATTAAACTTCCAGATCTGTTTTCCCTTGAAATGGAGGGATGTTCATCTTTATATTTGCAAGGTCATCATCACACCTTTCTTGATTCCTCTGATGTGGGTGTTGGTTTTGTACAATAGCGGGCCGTTCATTGTCGTCCACAATCTGCTCAATTTCCTCTTCTTGGATACCTTCTCTTGGGTTACCTTGCGCTAGAACAGTTGGGGCTCCCACAGATTTCTCTTCAAGACTGTCAATCCGCTCATGTATGGACTCAAGTTTCTGATCCATAAGTTGTCCTAATTCTCGAACAAGTGCTTGAAACTATAGTCTCAGGATTTCTCCTATTTGTCCTTCATTAGACTCCCTATATTCTTATATGCGTTCATGGCTTCCTGTTCGCTCCCAAAGAAAAGAAAGAAGAAAAACAAAAAGAAAAAAATCACTCACTCTCTTTGTCTTTTACCTTCAGATGTACTCACCCTCTCGTGCCTTTTACCGCTCTTTTTATCTTAAAAGTTCTTGAATCGAACTTACTCAACAAAATCCTCCAAAATATTTGTTGAATCGGCTGCAAAATATATGTTAAGGTTTGGAAAGATATGGTGTATAAGGTAGGCTTAGAAGAAAAGGCTTACGGTTCAAAGTTAGAATATTGAAACGAAGAAATAACAATTCTAAAACAAGGAAAAATGTATCAACCCTTGCTATCGATTTGTTTTCTTTTTTTAATCCCTTTTTTTTTTTTTTTTTTCACGATAATTCTTTTCTTTTCTCTTTTTTAACAGCAAAACACAAAGGCTTACTTGATTTAGCCTAAGCTCTGATTACCATCTGATGCGATCTCGTCTTGGAATTTACCGAGATGCTTGATTTGCCTGATTGTAAATGAAGTAACTTTGTGTTGTAAAACTAGCAACGGTTTTGGATGGTTTAAAGGGTAATGGTGTGTAACGATATAGAAAGTGATGAGAATAAGATTTTGAAATTTTAGAAGGATAATGTGTTCGATGGTGATGGTGGAATTGGATGGTGGAAGATGGATAGTAGTTTAGGACTTGAGAATTGAACCAACACTAAAAAGTGTGACCCGAACTCTATAACGGTCTCTAAACGAAATAAGGATCTTGACCCACTAGTTAAGTAGAACTAGGAACTTGAAGGATCGATAAAGTTCTCAAAAGAACGAAAGAGATAAAAATCTCAAATTTTCTTCAAATCAAAGTGTGTTTACAATTGAAAAACTAGCCTCTATTTATAGGCTTTACAAAATGATGTGATCAGCCAACATGCCTAGGGAGGTGTGAAGGGATAATAATAAAAAATGCACCTTGAATTGTGTGACTTTGCCGCCCAATGTAATCATAAGCTAGCATGTCAATTTCCATGTGAATGCAAGCAAGCACCTCTAGAAAGCATCTCAAGCAAGCACCTTTCTAAAATGGCCGTACATTGTGAATGTAAGCAAGCAGGTCACATGCAAGCACCTCAAGCAAGCACGTCAATTTTCATGCGAACGTAAGCAAGCAGGTCACATGCAAGCACCTCAAGCAGGCACCTCTCCAAAAGTCGCAATTTTCTGAATCACCCTAATGATGTATCTATTCATTGTCCTTGCACAACACCTGTAAATACGAGAAATATGATAAAAAAATAAACAAGGCAATATTATGCATGCTAAATAAAATAAATATATGTTATTTGATTCAACGAACTCTAGTGCTGGTAAAATAAACACTAATCAGAAATAAACATGCAACACGTTGCATGGACTCCCTTTCATGTTGCATGAATCTTCTACGTTGCAAGGCATTGATTCATTTTTGGCAGCTTCAATAACCTTCCATGCATGATTGCACTTGTTGCTGACTGCATCTCTAAATTTTCTTACCCTTGCACGAGTAATGGGGCCTAAGAGAAATTCCTCCGGGTCTAATGATGGTGGTGACGCCATGATCTTATCAGACTTTTACCTCTTGTTTCTTTTCACTCACATTAATTGGGCCATTAATTGGACTTTTATTGTTCTCGGCCTCTTGACTCTCATTTTTTTCAAATAAAATAACTTGCGTACCCAATTCTTTTTACAAAATATCATCAAAATACAATTTCTGTAGAGAATGAAGTGTTTCTAACATAACTATAGGAAAATTATTAAATGAAGGGTTAGAATCACACTTACTTTCGTAACACACAAGTACTTTATTTTCTGATTGTGCATCATCTTGTTCTCCTTCGTCCTTGCACGAAATATCTTGTGGAGTCGTGGTGAGAACGGATGGTTCGGTTTGTAGAACTATCATCGTCGATAGTGTGGTGTTCACCTCTTTTTTTTACATGACACTATGGTGGTTCATTAATCAGTTGTACCGGCGGTGATTCAACTACAATAAAAGAGGATTCTTGTTGTTGATAATGGATAGGAACGAATCGCTCTCTTATGACTTTCTTGTGTTTTGCCCAAGATCTTATCTCGGCTTCTCCATTGAGACGCCTATTTTGCCTCAATGATTTCCACCAAAGTGAGGCGTAATCCTTGAAATTTAGGGCCACTAATGGAACTTGATCTTCCTCAGGATATCCAAAAAAATCAAACAGGCAATCAACGCGAAATTCCTAATCACAATAACCATCAGGATCATACTTTCCATGAAAATAAGGTTTTCTGAAGTTTGGTTTAGTTAAGGGAGGCTTTCCTCAAGAAGGAATGAATCGCTCTCTTATTACTTTCTTAAGTTCTACCCAAGATCATATATCGGCTTATCCATTAAGACGCCTATTTCGCCGCAATGATTTCCACCAAAGTGAGGCATAATCCTTGAAATTTAGAGCCACTAATGGAACTTGATCTTCCTCAGGGTATCCAAAGAAATCAAACAGACAATCAACGCGATATTCCCAATCACAATAACCATCAGGATCATACTTTCCATGAAAATAAGGTATTCTGAAGTTTGGTTCAGCTAAGGGAGGTGATACAAGCAAGAGCACGGTCAAGTTCCAAAATGATCCATGCGTAGGAGGTGTAGAGATGCATTTTAGATAAGAAACTAAAACTGTTTTGCAAAGCTGGAGCATCAGCCGACATGAGACGAATTTTTGGATGGGATCCAAGCATTTCTAGGTCGAGTTCTCTTATAACAAATTGACCGTCATTCAGTTACCTTTCCAATAATACATCTTGAAACGCGTCAATTGGACATCAGAAACTCAAGATACGTTCATTTTATTGAAGAATGCGCAAGCAAAAAACTGGATACGGGTTTAACTACGGGATTTTGTAAATTCAGCCCAAAAGCTAATTTATAAAGCTTTTGGACTAGCCCAACATAATTATTAACATTTAAATTATGTTTTTAGGGTTTTATATACTTTAGGAACCAGCCACCCTTCTCATAAGCCATTAGATCAAGTCCAATTTAACGGACAAGTTTTCTTTATTATTTTAATTTAATTAGGTTTTTCTTGTTCTAGTAGAAGTTAAATTACTTTGGATATCCTTCACCTATAAAAGGGTGAAGCCTGCACCATTGTAGCACAGATTTCTTTGATTTATGAAATATTTAGTGAGTTTGTTTTTGCAAGTGCTAATTACTCGTGCCTTAGAAGTCTTCTTCAACATAAGTTCGACGAGTTCTTGTGAGGGAGATCATCTTCTGTTACGAGGCTGTCCATTGGTGTAGGCCTCCTTTGATTGTGTCGGATCTAGGATCGAAGTAAGATTTCCCATGTTGAAGTGGGGCTGCAAAAGAAGATGTTGAAAGTATAGTTTATGGTGTTTAAGAGACTGGAATTTGGTGTTGAAATGTAGGATGAAGGAAGGTAGAATATTGCTGGAAATTTAGGATGGAGAAAGGTTGAAGATGAGTGCTTGAAGAAGAAACAATGGTGAAAATGGTTGCTGGAAATTTTGGTGAAGAAGAAGGTTTTAAGTTGCTGGACAATGAAATAAAAACAAGAAGAAGGAACAAGGAAGAACCTATACAATAAAGTGTATAAACCTGAATCTTATACGCTCTTTGTTCAAAGGACTTGGACCCATTGATTACGAAATCAAGAACCCGAAGTATTTGGTTTGACAACACAAGCACAAGACCTGAAAATGTCAGAAAAAGTTCAATGAAGAACTAAGTTGAGAGAAATTCTCACAAGTAATTTTTTATTCATAAGTTGTGTAACCTTTTTACATTAAAAATCTAAAACATGTATAAGAAATACAAGAGGGAAATCTGAAATGCTTCAAATTTCAAAAGAAAACTACCTATTTGATCTAAGGGTGGCGGTGAGGAAGTTTAATTTGAAACAAATTTGATGGCTGTATTTAAAATAAACAAACTGATCAGCATTAAAAATGCCTCCTAATGAAGTGGAAACACTTGAATTTCAAACAAAATGCACATGGCAATTGTTTGAATTCAAAAATCAAACTTCTTGGCCTTATCCTTGAGAATTCCACCCATTGCTTTGAGAGGGAGTTCAAATCTGCCACACACATGCACACACATGTGTCAAGGCTGTCATGTGTGGACGCCATGCTTGGGGAGCTGCTGGAGCCTTTAGCTTGATGCACATTGCTGTACGATACTCTCCTAAGTTTAGGTACATGTCCATCCATGTTTGAGCTACCATTGGACTCATTAGCTGGAGTTGAGATTCTGGAGCTGAAGTTGAGCTGTTGAAGCTGAAATGAGCCGAAAACTATGCTGGAGGGTTGTTTGAACTGAGTTGAGCTACACCCTTGTTGTTGAGCTTCAATTGAGCTAGTATGAAGGTCCTTAGCTGCCACTCTTTATTATGCCGTTGTAAAATCAAAGTAAACACACATAAACTTATTGAAGACATAATATAAACAAACTAATTAGATACATATAAGTATAAACTAAGTATAAGTAATTAATAGATCACATATCAGCAGCATGCAACACATTGAAAAACTTGTTATCTAAGGCTGAAACATTGAGAAATGACTTGGAAGCTTTAATGCATTTACTTGAAAGAACTTCCCTGAATAGCTTAGCCTTAGAACGAGTAATAGGGCCTGTTGGCATGACCTCTGGATCAGGTGTTGGTGTTGATGTGCTCACATCATCCCCCTTCTTTTAAGCGGGTTGTCCTCAAACGGGGATTGATCAGAAACATTGAATGTAGCACTTACATTATAATCACCCGCTAAGTGCAACTTGTAAGCATTGTCGTTCGCTTTCTCCAACACTTGAAAAAGACCATCTCCTCGTGGTAACAGCTTCAATTTCCATTATGCTCGAAATCATTCCTTTCAGAAATGAACCCAAATCTAATCTCCAACGTCAAAGATAACACGTTTGCGTCCTTTATTGGCTTGTTGTTCATATTGCTGGGTTCTTCTCTCGATATTCTCCTTGACTTGCTGATGAAGTCTTTGTACAAATTCAGCCTTGGTTTTGCCATCTTTATTCACAACATGTTCAAGAGGCAAAGGCAAAAGATCAATAGGAGTCAAGGGATTAAATCCATATACCATTTCAAACGGTGAATGCTTTGTTTTTGAATGAACAGAATGATTGTAAGCAAACTCGACGTGCGGCAAGCATTCTTCTCAAGTCTTGATGTTCTTGCGAATAATGGATCTCAATAAGGTAGACAAAACTCGATTCACAATGATAGAGTAGCGCAAATTCGAATAAAGAGAAAAACAAAACAAACCAAAATAAAGAACAAATCTAAAAATTCAGATTTGCTTATGGTGTTGGCGTCAATGGAGGAAGCTTGAATATGAGGAGATGGCGTGATGAATTGATAGTTGTTGTTTTGTCCTCGGCACCCTCTTAGACGCAATTATCTAAGCAAGCAACCTCAAGCGGCTCTAACCCACCCTCCTAGATGCAATTACCTAGGCAAGCAAGAGTGTGAAGTTGATCTCCCTCACAAGAACTCGATGATCTTATGTTGAAGATGGCTTCTAGACAAGTTTACCGAACACTTGCAAACTCAAAGAATACTAAAATCTCCAAAGATAACTTTTTATTAATCAAAGAAATCTCAATTACAATGTGGGTGAAGCCTCCTTTATATAGGCCATGGAGAAGTTTTAATCCTACTAAACTTAGGAATTAAATACAATATATAAATCCTAAAATCTAATCTCCTAGTCAAATAAATCTGATCCTAATAGATATTGCAGAATCCTATATTGATTTAAATTACAAATACTCAAATAAAATCTTGAAAATTCGTAATTATCCAAAAATCCTGTATTAATCCCGTATAGGAATTTCTGCATGCGCTGTCTTCGCTAAAAATAGACGTATCTTGAGATCCAGATGTCCGATTGAGGCGTTTCAAGATGCGTTGGAAAGCTAATTTGCAGCCGGACAAGTTTTAAGAAGACATGTTGACCCATGAATGCCTGGATCTCATCCAAAAATTCGTCGCAAGTTAGCTGACTTTCTAGACTTCACAAACAGATTCAGTTTCTTGTCCAAGATGCATCGTTTTTGACCTCCTATGTGTGCATTGTTTTGGCCATTATTGTTTGCATCGAACAAATTCAGCTTCTTGTCCAATATGAGTAATTTAACCCCGCTCATGCATGTATCATTCCCCCACTCCTCAAAAGGATTCGCCCTCGAATCTAAATCGGCAATGAGAGAACAATCATCAACTTCAATTGAAAAGGCTTCTTTGTTGTATGTGGAGTGATCTAATTGAGCTCCTCCCAATGGTTCAACAAAATCCTGAAAAAATAAGACAACACTAATCGAACATTTGTAACGACTAGTCAAAACAAAATCACTTATCACGTTCTTTTTTTTGTCTTTTTCTTTTGGGCTTTGTGAGACTTTTACCTCATATGTATTTTCACTCACCAAATTTGGGCCATTAATTTGACTTTTTTCACTCTCGATCTCTTTACTCTCAGTCTTTTGTATCTCACATCTAAGCAAGCAAGAGTGTGAAGATGATCTCCCTCACAAGAACTCGTCGAACTTATGTTGAAGAAGACTTCGAAGGCACAAGTAATCAGCATTTGCAAAAACAAACTCACTAAATATTTCATAAATCAAAGAAAATCTCCCTTACAATGATGGAGGCTTCATCCTTTTATAGGTGAAGGATAGACAAAGTAATTTAACTTCCACTAAAACAAGGAAAACCTAATCTAATTAAAAAATAACAGCCTTTAAACTCCTTGTGCTTGTGTGGCAAGAAATAGGGTGATAAGGCAAGTTATAAGCTGATAAGGGCTGGGTGGCTGGTTCCTAAAGTATATAAAACCCTAAAAACATCAATTTAAATGATAATAAATACAATGGGCTAAGTTTAATTCGTCCAAAGCCTTATATTTAAGCTTTTGGGCTGAATTTTACAAAATCCCGTATCAAGTTTTCTGCATGCGCAGTCTTCAGTAAATTGGACGTATCTTGAGTTCCTGATGTCCGTTGATGCGTTTCAAGATGCGTTGAAAAGGTAACTGAATGACGGACAATTTGTTAGAAGACAACTTGACTCAGAAATGCCTGGATCCCATCCAAAAACGCGTCGCAAGTTGGCTGACTTTCCAGACTTTACAAACAGATTCAATTTCTTGTCCAAGATGCATCATTTTTGACCTCCTATGCGTGCATTGTTTTGGCTTTTATTGTTTGCATCGAACAAATTCAGCTTCTTTCCAATATTAGTAATTTGACCCCGCTCATGCATGTATCATTCCCCCACTCCTCAAAAGGATTCGTCCTCGAATGTAAATCGGCAATGAGAGAACAATCAACTTCAATTGAAAAGGCTTCTTTGTTGTATGTGGAGTGATCTAATTGAGCTCCTCTCAATGGTTCAACAAAATCCTGAAAAAAATAAGACAGCACTACTCGAACATTTGTAAGGATTAGTCAAAACAAAATCACTCGTCGTATTCTTTTTCTTGTCTTTTTCTTTTGGGCTTTGTGTGACTTTTACCACATATGTATTTTCACTCACCAAATTTGGGCCGTTAATTTGACTTTTTTGACTCTCGGTCTCTTTACTCTCAGTCTTTTGTTTCTCACATCCCATATCCGTCTTAGAAAAATTATCATCAATGTACAATTTCTGTAGAGGAGAAGTGTTTCTAACGGAATGATAGGACAAGAATCAAATGAAGGGTTAGAATTACACTTACTTTCTTCGTGGGAAGGTGATGAGAGTATAGCAAGTGGACCTACTACTTCACATGAGGGATTAGAAGCATTGTCATCTTGTCTAATGTGTTCACTATCACTATCCTTTTGTTTGGGAGATGGTTCTTCTCCAATATCAACATTTGCACAAATGCTATAAGTAGAAGTACGGAGAGAATTATGTGTACCTTCTGGTTTTTGGATGTCTTCATGGTTGGTTGCCTTTGTGTGGTCAATTGATTCAGCCTTTTGTGCTTCCAATCCTTTTCATTTTATCCTCTCACACTGTTGTAGCAAACGAGAGCTTCTGGCCTTGGTGCACAACCGAGTATCCATTTGTATTGATTCGATGGACAGCGCCACAATCATTTTTCCAAGGTCTTCCTAATTAATAGCAAGTGGATGACTTCCATAGGAATCACGTCACACCATACATCATCACAATAGCTTCCAAGAGTAAAAGAGATTAAACAACATTCGGTTACCTTCATATCCGGTCCACTGTTAAACCCTTGAAGATGATACGGCTTAGGGTGTTCTTGGCATGGTAGATCGAGTGCATCAACAATGAAGCTGCTCACTAAGTTTACACGACTATCACCATCAATAATTAAAGAATATAGATTACCTTGTATCTTACATCATGACCGAAAAATATTTATTGCTATATGATAACGAGTGTTGAAAAGAGAATAAAACATCCTAATTGCTTTAAGAATCCAAAGAAAAGGTTAGACACCAATAGAATCCTTGAAAAGGTGGTATAGTGATCTTTGGTTTGGCTAATGTGTTTGTTGCTCGTCGCGGCTCTGTGCGAGGATTGTGCCTATGTAGGGGGTTTTGGCATCTATTCTGAATGGGAACAAGATTTGGACGCCTAGGCTCTTCTGTATCGCTTGCAATAGCAGTGGTTTCTAATCTCCCAATGGTTTGAGAGATTGTGGTTACGACTGTATCGGTGTGCTCAAGCTTGGTTGCCAATGAGGTTACAGTCCGTTCAAGTTTATTGAGAGTATCCAAAACTTCTTGAAGAGTCACTTCATGTGGTTCTTCGTCGTTACTCGTTTCTGACATCCTGAAACACTCAAATTTAAAAGGTAAAAAGCAAAAGAAAACTAGAAATCTCACTAAACACTCCAAGGAATAAATATTTAGCGAGGCAAGTAAACCGATCCCGTGCTCTTTAAAGACCTTTCTGCCACAAGTCAACAAGTTACAATCAGAATTTAATCCTAACAATGAGTCCTAATTGTATTAGAAGTCCAATGAAAGGCTTGACACCAATTGAATATAGTTGCAAGAAAGAAGGATTGTAATGCAACTTTTAGTCCCCAAAACCCACAAACAACTTTAAGGGAGAAATCCAATGTTGAATCCACTTCAATGTGATGCTTGTGGTGGTTGATGATGGTGATCTTGATGATTCTTGATGGTGGTTGGTGGCTAGGTATGAGCTTTCTCACTTTTCTTCACTTTTCTTTCTTTTTTATTTTTTTTATTTTTTTCTCTTTTTTTTTCTTTTTACAAGGTAAATAAACTGAAAATAACGAAAATTTAAGAAAAAAATAATGAAAATAGGGTTAAAGTAGGGGGAAAACCCTAATTTGGCTGAAACTTTATCCACTTCGTTCGAGGAATTCCCGAACTCCAAAAATTCTGAAATTTTGTGTGGTGACTCCACCAATAGTGTAGATCTGATCTGGAAAGTTTCAGCTCAAAATTCACTCGTTTGGTTTTGACGAATTTTCCCTAATTTTCGAGTTTTTTTTTCCCCAAAAACGCCAAAATTCTTGCCAAGAATCGTCCCAAATCTGATACCAAATGATAGAGTAGCGCAATCTGGGATTTGGAAGCCTTCAATCAAGTTGTTGCAAGAACTAGGAGCTCTAGACTCAATCAAGGAAGTTTGGGCAGATCTGAAAATTCAAGAGAAAAGAGAAGAGATTTTCTTGAATTTTTCAGATTCAAGGCTGGAAATTTAAAGAAAGAAAGCCAAGATGAAGGATTAGATGATAAGAAATAAGAATATAAATAAAAAGATGAGAAAAGATTAAGAAGAAGATAGGTAAAACAAATCTGAAAATTCCAGTTTTGTTTATGGAATTATGGAGGATGGTGTGAAGGTTGAAGATGAAGATGGCTTGCGAATTGTTGATGTTGTTTTGTCCTCGGCACCCTCTTAGACTCAATTATCTAAGAAAGCAACCTAAAGCGGCTCTAACCCACCCTCCTAGACGCGATTATCTTGGCAAGCAAGAGTGTGAAGATGATCTCCCTCACAAGAACTCGTCGAACTTATGTTGAAGAAGACTTCGAAGGCACAAGTAATCAGCACTTGCAAAAACAAACTCACTAAATATTTCATAAATCAAAGAAAATCTATCTTACAATGATGGAGGCTTCATCCTTTTATAGGTGAAGGATAGAAAAAGTAATTTAACTTCTACTAAAACAAGGAAAACCTAATCCAATTAAAAATAAAAAAAATAACAGCCTTTAAACTCCTTGTGCTTGTGTGGCAAGGAATAGGGTGATAAGGCAAGTGATAAGCTGATAAGGGCTGGGTGGCTGGTTCCTAAAGTATATAAAACCCTAAAAACATCAATTTAAATGATAATAAATATACTGGGTTAAGTTTAATTCGTCCAAAGCCTTATATGTTAGCTTTTGGGCTGAATTTTACAAAATCCCGTAATAATCTCGTATCCAGTTTTCTGCATTCGCAATCTTCAGTAAATTGGACGTATCTTGAGTTCCTTATGTCCGATTGACGCGTTTCAAGATGCGTTGGAAAGGTAACTGAATGACGAATAATTTGGTAGAAGACAACTTGACACAGAAATTCCCGGATCCCATCCAAAAACTCATTGCAAGTTAGCTGACTTTCCAGACTTTACAAACAGATTCAATTTCTTGTCCAAGATGCATCGTTTTTGACCTCCTATGCATGCACTGTTTTGGTTTTTATTGTTTGCATCGAACAAATTCAGCTTCTTGTCCAATATTAGTAATTTGACCCTGCTCATGCATGTATCAAAACTGATACATGTATGGGGGGCTAAAATGATGCATTGTAGCCAAAGAGTTGAAGCTGTTTTATAAGTCTGGAATTTCAGCCGACTTGCATCGAATTTTCAGATGGGATCTGGGCACTTCTGAGTCTACATGTCTTCTTCAAACATATTTTTATGTCTCTTAGCTTTCTAATGCATCAATTCGACGTCGGGAGCTCAAGTTATGTCCGTTTTAGTGAAGACTATGCGAGCAGAAATCTCTACACGGATTTATTACGGGAAATATTATTTATTACGAATTTTCAATAATTTTATTGATTATTTGTACGTAAATTTAATCTAGGATTCTTTATGAAGATATTTAGATGATTTAGGATTAGATTTGTTATTTATTTATTAGTTTTTAGGTTAGATTAAATATGTTTATTTATTTTATTATTATCTTTCCTTTTCCTAATTTAAGTTGAACTCTTCATTTGTAGCCTATTTAATGGCACATTTACTTCATTAATAAGAACATCATGAATTTATGAGTTGCAAAAACCTTTGGCCATGGGCCATTTTATTTTCAAGGTAGATAGATTTGCCTTGTTATTTTTCGTATCAAAAGTCTTCTCCAACGTAAGTTCGTCAAGTTCTTGTAATGGAGATCATCTTCACTCTCTTGCTTGCCTAGGTAATTGCATCTAGGAGGGTGGGTTAGAGCCGCTTGAGGTTGCTTGCTTAGATAATCGCGTCTAAGAGGGTGCCGAGCACAAAATATCCTACAACATCTATCTCGTCATCATCCATTCATCGGATAGATTCGTGTCGTTTGCAGGTGTTTGCCTATTCAATTGCGATTAGGAGGGTGCCAAGGACAAATCTATCCAACACCGCCACCATCAAATTCATCCTATCTCATTTTCTACATCAAGATCATGCTTTATTATCGGTTTGATGAACGTGGAGTTTGGGGTTTTCTCGGATCATATTAGTGAGTTTGCTAGATTAATTGTGATCTAGAGGGTTCCTAGATTTTTAGTTAATTCTTGGATTCTGGCTTCCGTATCAAATGGTAATCAGAGCCTTGGTTTAGGTGTTTGAAACAATTATCTTTTACTGTTGTTTTAGTAGTTGAGAAAAAAGAAATATATAATTCTCTATATAGATCATAGTTTTAATATTTCATTCCTGGAGACATCTCAAGAGGCTTGAAGGTTGTGATCAACAAATCTTAAGATTCGGGACGAATCGTTTTCAACAGGGGAGAATGATACATGTATGGGGGGCTAAAATGATGCATTGTAGCCAAGGAGTTAAGTTGTTTTATAAGTCTGGAATTTCAGCAGACTTGCATCAAATTTTCGGATGGGATCTGGGCACTTCTGAGTCTACATGTCTTCTTCAAACATATTCGTATGTCTCTTAGCTTTCCAATGCATCTTGAAACGCATCAATTCGATGTCGGGAGCTCAAGTTATGTCCGTTTTAGTGAAGACTATGCGAGCAGAAATCTCTATACGGATTTATTACGGGAAATATTATTTATTACGAATTTTCACTAATTTTATTGATTATTTGTACGTAAATTTAATCTAGGATTCTTTATGAAGATATTTAGATGATTTAGGATTATATTTGTTATTTATTTATTAGTTTTTAGGTTAGATAAAATATGTTTATTTATTTTATTATTATCTTTACTTTTCCTAATTTAAGTTGAACTCTTCATTTGTAGCCTATTTAAAGGCATATTTGCTTCATTAATAAGAACATCATGAATTTATGAGTTGCAAAAACCTTTGGCATGGGCCATTTTATTTTCAAGGTAGATAGATTTGCCTTGTTATTTTTCGTATCAAAAGTCTTCTCCAACGTAAGTTCATCAAGTTCCTGTAATGGAGATCATCTTAACACTCTTGCTTGCCTAGGTAATTGCATCTAGGAGGGTGGGTTAGAGCCGCTTGAGGTTACTTGCTTAGATAATCGCGTCTAAGAGGGTGCCGAGGACAAAATATCCTATAACATCTATCTCGTCATCATCCATTCATCGGAGAGATTCGTGCCGTTTGCAGGTGTTTGCCTATTCAATTGTGATTAGGAGGGTGCCAACGACAAATCTATCCAACACCGCCACCATCAAATTCATCCTATCTCATTTTCTACATCAAGATCATGCTTTATTATCGGTTTGCTGAACGTGGAGTTTGGGGCTTTCTCGGATCATATGGGTTTGCTAGATTAATTGTGATCTAGAGGGTTCCTTGATTTTGAGGTAATTCTTAGATCCTAGCTTCCGTATCATAAACTTAGTGAAGACATAATATAAACAAAAAAATTCGATACATATAAGTATAAACTAAGTATAAGTAATTAATAGGTCACATATCAGCATGCAACACATTGAAAAACTTGTTATCTAAGGCTGAAACATTGAGAAATGACTTGGAAGCTTTAATGCATTTATTTGAAAGAACTTCCCTAAATAGCTTAGCCTTAGAACGAGTAATAGGGCCTGTTGGCATGACCTCCGGATCAGGTCTTGGTGTTGATGTGCTCACATCATCTTCACACTCTTGCTTGCCTAGGTAATTGATACATGCATGAGCGCAGTCAATTTGCTCACGTGGGACAAGAAGTTGAAGCTGTTCGATGCAAACAACAAGGTCCAAAGTGATCCATGCTTAGGAGGTGTGAAGAGATGCATTTTAGATAAGAAACTGAAACTGTTTTGCAAAGCTGGAGCATCATCCGACTTGAGACGAATTTTCGGATTGGATCCAGGCATTTTTGGGTCGAGTTGTCTACTAACAAATTGACCGTCATTCCGTTAACTTTCCAACGCATCTTAAAACGCTTCAATCGGACATCGGGAACTCAAGATACGTCTAGTTTACTGAAGTCTGTGCATGCAGAAAACTGGATACGGGATTATTACGGGATTTTGTAAAATTCAGCCCAAAAGCTAACATATAAGGCTTTGGACGAATTAAACTTAACCCAATGTATTTATTATCATTTAAAATGATGTCTTTAGGGTTTTATATACTTTAGGAACCAGCCGCCCTTCTCCCAATCCGTTAGATCAAGTCCAATTTAATGGGCCAGATTTCTTTCTTTGTTTTATTCATTCTTAGCTTTAGGTTAAAGCCATCCTTCATCTATAAAAGGATGGTGTCTTCTTCTTTGTTTTTCAGATTTTATTAATTAATAAAAAGTTCTCTTTGGAGATTTTAGTATTCTTTGAGTTTGCAAGTGTTCGGTAAACTTGTCTAGAAGTCATCTTCAACATAAGATCATCGAGTTCCTGTAAGGGATGTCATCTTCACACTCTTGCTTGCCTAGGTAATTGCATCTAGGAGGTGAGTTAGAGCCTCTTGAGGTTGCTTGCTTAGATAATTGCGTCTAAGAGGGTGCCGGGGACAAAACAACAACAACGATTCGCAAGTCATCTTCATCTTCAACCTTCAGACAATATTCCATAATTCCATAAACAAAGCTGGAATTTTCAGATTTGTTTTATCTCTCTCTTTCTCAATCTTTTTTAATATTTTTATTTATATTCTTATTTCTAATCATCTAATCTATCATATTCACCTTGTTTCTTTAATTTTCTAGCTTTAATTCTGAAATTTTCAAGAAACCCCTAACTAGTTTCTCTTGAATTTTCAGATTTGCGCCTAACTTCCTTGTTCGAGTCTAAAGCCCTAGGTTTGCTTACAAGCCATCAAATTGAAGGTTACCACGTGCCAAAGCATACTCTACCATTTGGTATCAGATTTGAGATGATTCTTGGCAAGAATTTTGACGTTTTTGGGTAAAAACTAAAAAATTAGGGAAAATTCGTCAAATCCAAAAGAGCAAATTTTGAGCTGAAAATTTCCATATCAGATCTACACCATTGGAGGAGTCTTCACACAAAATATCAGAATTTTTTGGCTTCGGTAACACCGTGAACAAAGTAGATCAAGTTGCTGCACAATTCCAGGGTTTTCGGGTTGTTTTTTTTCATTCTTAGCCATTAGTTTTCCTTTGTTTTAGCTTTTGTTTTTATTCTAATACATCTTCTAACACGTTCTTGTTTCCTTGTGTTAGTAGGACCAAAAATTGCATATCTTTCTTTCTCTTTGCAATTATAATTCTATTGGTGTCTAATCTTTCACTGGATTCTTAAAGCACATTACGGTTCATTGGTAGGATTGACCTTCAACATAACTTTCTTGGAGTAAATAACGGTGAGGATTTGCTTTGTGTTTTTTTGACTTTTCAGGGTGCCCTTGAGCAATGTATTGATTTTACCCTTTTGGGGACTCGATGTCATTATTGTTGTCAACTAGATTATTCGGGCTATGATTGTCTAGATAAGTCTTATTTTCAAGAAAAAATTTTGAGAGATATGCTGGTTGAATTCATGTTTTCTAATGATATTGAAATCCATAATCCGGACCATGGTGAAGATGTTACTAATGAGAGTTTCTCCAAAGATATACTTTTGGAAGACAAAATTCCTCCTACACCACTATCCTTCAATGAAATGCAGCATTTTTGTGAAGAGGATGTGACAAACGCGTTACCTTGTGATCAAAAGAAGTTTGTGAGTCAGGAAAAGTCTTTACAAGAATCCATCAAAACGTCTTTTCTTCCATGGTACTTTAATGAACTTCCTCCATCCATCGGTTTAAATTTGAGGATGAATCTTTTTGAACAGTGGGGGAATGATACATGCATATGCATAGGAGGGCTAGAACGATACATTGAAGACAAGAAGTTGAAACCGTTTCACATGCCCTATCTTTTTCATTTTGATACTTCAGATTCGAGGATGAATCCTTTTGAGGAAGGAGAGGATGATACATGCATGAGCGCGGTCAAGTTAACTCATATGGGATAAGAAGTTGAAGTTGTTCGATGCAAACAACAAGGTCCAAAGCGATCCATGCTTAGGAGGTGTGAAGAAATGCATTTTAGATAAGAAACTGAAACTGTTTTGCAAAGCTGGAGCATCAGCCGACTTGAGACGAATTTTCGGATGGGATCCAGGCATTTTTAGGCCGAGTTGTCTACTAACAAATTGACAACTTTCCAACACATCTTGAAACGCGTCAATCGGACATCAAGATACGTCCAATTTACTAAAGACTGGGCATGCAGAAAACTGGATACGGGATTTTGTAAAATTCAGCCCAAAAGCTAACATATAAGGCTTTGGACGAATTAAACTTAACACAATGTATTTATTATCATTTAAAATGATGTCTTTAGGATTTTATATACTTTAGGAACCAGCCACCCTTCTCCCATGCCGTTAGATCAAGTCCAATTTAATGGACCAGATTTCTTTCTTTGTTTTATTCATTCTTACCTTTAGATTAAAGCCATCCTTCATCTATAAAAGGATGATGTCTTCTTTTTTTTTCAGGTTTCATTGATTAATAAAAAGTTCTCTTTGGAGATTTTAGTATTCTTTGAGTTTACAAGTGTTCGGTAAACTTGTCTAGAAGCCATCTTCAACATAAGATCATCGAGTTCTTGTGAGGGAGATCATCTTCACACTCTTGCTTGCCTCGGTAATTGCATCTAGGAGGGTGGGTTAGAGCCGCTTGAGGTTGCTTGCTTAGATAATTGCGTCTAAGAGGGTGCCAAGGACAAAACAACAACAACACGATTCGCAAGCCATCTTCATCTTCAACCTTCACACCATCTTCCATAATTCCATAAACAAAGCTAAAATTTTCATATTTGTTTTATCTATCTCTTTCTCAATCTTTTTATTTATATTCTTATTCTCATCATCTAATATATCATATTCACCTTGTTTCTTTAATTTTCTAGCTTTAATTCTGAAATTTTCAAGAAACCCCTAACTAGTTTCTCTTGAATTTTCAGATTTGTGCCTAACTTCCTTGTTCGAGTCTAAATCCCTAGGTTTGCTTCCAAGCCATCAAATTGAAGGTTACCATGTGCCAAAGCATACTCTATCAGTAATTGTGTTTGGGAGGGTGGGTTAGAGCTGCTTGAGGTTGCTTGCTTAGACAATTGCGTTTAAGAGGGTGCCGAGGACAAAACAACAACAATAAATCGCAAGCCATCTTCACCTTCAACCTTCACACCATCTTCCATAATTCCATCAACAAAGCTGGAATTTCCAGATTTGTTTTACCTATCTCTTTCTCCATCTTTTTAATCTTTTTATTTATCTTCTTATTTCTTATCATCTAATCCTTCATCTTGTCTTCTTTCTTTAATTTTCCAGCCTCGAATCTAAAATTTTCAAGAAAAGCCCTTCTCTTTTCTCTTGAATTTTCAGATCTGCCCATAACTTTCTACGAATTTTCAATAATTTTATTGATTATTTGTACTTAAATTTAATCTACGATTTTTTATGAAGATATTTAGATGATTTAGAATTAGATTTGTTATTTATTTATTAGTTTTTTAGGTTAGATAAAATATGTTTATTTATTTTATTATTATCTTTACTTTTCCTAATTTAAGTTGAACTTTTCATTTGTAGCCTATTTAATGGCATATTTGCTTCACTAATAAGAACAACATCATGAATTTATGAGTTGCAAAAACCTTTGGCCATGGGCCATTTTATTTTCAAGGTAGATAGAGTTGCCTTGTTATTTTTCGTATCAGAAATCTTCTTCAACGTAAGTTCGTCAAGTTCTTGTAATGGAGATCATCTTCACACTCTTGCTTGCCTAGGTAATTGCATCTAGGAGGGTGGGTTAGAGCCACTCGAGGTTGCTTGCTTAGATAATTGCGTCTAACAGGGTGCCGAGGACAAAACAACAACTATCAATTCATCACGCCATCTCCACATATTCAAGCTTCCTCCATTGACGCCACCACCATAAGCAAATCTGAATTTTTAGATTTGTTCTTTATTTTGGTTTGTTTTGTTTTTCTCTTTATTCGAATTTGCATTACTCTATCATTTAGATGAAGACTGTGCGAGCAGAAATCTCTATACGATTTTATCACGGGAAATATTATTTATTGAATTTTCAATAATTTTATTGATTATTTGTACTTAAATTTAATCTAGGATTCATTATGAAGATATTTAGATGATTTAGGAATATATTCGTTATTTATTTATTAGTTTTTTAAGTTAGATAAAATATGTTTATTTATTTTATTATTATCTTTACTTTTCATAATTTAAGTTGAACTCTTCATTTGTAGCCTATTTAAAGGCATATTTGCTTCACTAATAAGAGCAACATCATGAATTTATGAGTTGCAAAAACCTTTGGCCATGGGCCATTTTATTTTCAAGGTAGATAGATTTGCCTTGTTATTTTTCGTATCAGAAATCTTCTTCAACGTAAGTTCGTAAAGTTCTTGTAATGGAGATCATCTTCACACTCTTGCTTGCCTAGGTAATTGCATCTAGGAGGCTGGGTTAGATCCGCTTGAGGTTGCTTGCTTAGATAATCGCGTCTAAGAGGGTGCCGAGGACAAAATATCCTACAACATCTATCTCGTCATCATCCATTCATCTGAGCGATTCGTGTCGTTTGCAGGTGTTTGCCTATTCAATTGCGATTAGGAGGGTGCCAAGGACAAATCTATCCAACACCGCCACCATCAAATTCATCCTATCTCGTTTTCTACATCAAGATCATTCTTTATTATCGGTTTGCTGAACATGGAGTTTGGGGTTTTCTCGGATCATATTAGTGAGCTTGCTAGATTAATTGTGATCTAGAGGGTTCCTAGATTTTGAGGTAATTCCTGGATCCCGGCTTCCGTATCAATTGGTAATCAGAGCCTTGGTTTAGGTGTTTGAAACAATTTATCTTTTACTGTTGTTTTAGTATTTGAGAAAAAAGAAAAAATATATAATTCTCTATATAAATCCTAGTTTTAATATTTCATTCCTGGAGACATCTCAAGAGACTTGAAGGTTGTGATCAACAACTCTTAAGATTCGGGACGAATCGTTTTCAACAGGGGGAGAATGATACATGTATGGGGGGCTAAAATGATGCATTGTAGCCAAAGAGTTGAAGCTGTTTTATAAGTCTGGAATTTCAGCCGACTTGCATCAAATTTTCGGACGGGATTCGGGCACTTCTGAGTCTACATGTCTTCTTCAAACATATTCTTCTGTCTCTTAGCTTTCCAACGCATCTTGGAACGCATCAATCCGACATCGGGAGCTCAAGTTATGTCTATTTTAGTGAAGACTGTGCGAGCAGAAATCTCTATACGATTTTATCACGAGAAATATTATTTATTACGAATTTTCAGTAATTTTATTGATTATTTGTACTTAAATTTAATCTAGGATTCTTTATGAAGATATTTAAATGTTTTAGGATTAGATTTGTTATTTATTTATTAGTTTTTTAGGTTAGATAAAATATGTTTATTTATTTTACTATTATCTTTACTTTTCCTAATTTAAGTTGAACTTTTCATTTGTAGCCTATTTAATGGCATATTTGCTTCACTAATAAGAACAACATCATGAATTTATGAGTTGCAAAAACCTTTGGCCATTGGCCATTTTATTTTCAAGGTAGATAGATTTGCCTTGTTATTTTTGGTATCAGAAATCTTCTTCAATGTAAGTTCGTCAAGTTCTTGTAATGGAGATCATCTTCACACTCTTGCTTGCCTAGGTAGCATCTAGGAGGGTGGGTTAGAGCCGCTTGAGGTTGCTTGCTTAGATAATTGCGCCTAAGAGGGTGCCGAGGACAAAATATCCTACAACATCTATCTCGTCATCATCCATTCATCGGAGAGATTCGTGTCGTTTGCAGGTGTTTGCCTATTCAATTGCGATTAGGAGGGTGCCAAGGACAAATCTATCCAACACCACCACCATCAAATTCATCCTATCTTGTTTTCTACATCAAGATCATGCTTTATTATCGGGTTTGATGAACATGGAGTTTGGGGCTTTATCGGATCATATTAGTGAGTTTGCTAGATTAATTGTGATCTAGAGGGTTCCTAGATTTCAAAGGTGTGTGTACAAATGAAATAATAAGCCCTATTTATAGTTTTGTAAGGGTTGGCCGAATGGGCACATTACAAGGGTAAAAAGTTGGCCGAAATGGCATGTGCAAGGGTGGTGTTGGTTCGGCTAGGGGCTGGTGATGCTTCGGCTGGTTTTGTGTCTCCCTCCAAGCATTTTCCGCCCATTCTTCCCTCCAAATATTGGCACCAAGCATGTTCCCTCCAAGACTAGTCGGTTGTGTCCCTTGGGGAGGAACATGTCCCTTCAAGTGTTGAGCTGGGAGTGATAGACTGAGCTGAGATGAGCTACTTGAGCTAGGCATGAGCTGACTTGAGCTAAGCTAGCTAGCTAGTTGAGCTTCACTTAGTTTGGGAGCTGAATTGAGCTGCTTTGAGGTATCCTTAGCTAGGTGAGCTTGTCATTAGGAGTTCTTTAGCTATCTTGAATCAATTGGAGCTACTTAGGAGCTAATTTCTCTTGGCCGAATTTGAGTGAGCAGTTTGAGCTGTTTTGGAGCTGAACGAGCTAAAGATGAGCTGCCATTCCATTCCCTTACTTTTGTGGATTATATGCCCTACGAGAAACACAAAATAATATAAGTAAATGCAATTAAATATGTGAATGATTATGAAAATAAGTGACTTAAAACTTTAAGTAACAATGTGGTGTGGTCTAATGTTACTTATGTATGCCACTTACTTTATATATATAACATATAAGATAAAGTATGGAAATGCATAAAAAATGTACGATGCATGAAGTCATACATAGTCTTAGAATAGCTAATATTAGAACTTAAATGGAAGCATGCATGCATACATATGACTAATGTAAATATAGAGATAATATAGGTAGGAAAAAGGCTAGTAGTAACTCCCTTGTCTTTCATTTTTGAAAACATGGTGAAAATGTCCATTGGGTGGATTAGGATCACATCACCTAGAGCTAATCCGAGCTTGTTGCGAGGTCCTTGAGCTGTTTGGAATTTGTGCCTTAATCCTTAGTACGTAAAGAAAACAATAAACAATGTGTGAGCTAAAATAAAGCTATAATGAGATGCATGCTTAAGATAATAATATAATCAATACAAACATGCTTTAAATGTCTTAAAACTGAATATAAAGATGTGTTTTAATGGATTATATGCATGAACATCATATAATAGGCCATTCATAATAAATGATGAATGGAAACATTTAATAATAATATCCTAAGAAATGATATGCAATCAGGGCATATATATGAATGATATGGATGTCATGATATTCTAAGCATATGATATGATATGAATGCATAGGTAAGAATAAATAGAATGCATAAATGATATAAAATAAAGAATGAAGAAACTCCCTTAAAGATAATATGCTAAGTAACGATGTGGTGTGATCTAATGTATATTACATGTCAACATGTAATACATTACACAACTTGTTTTCTAAGATCACTTGACCTCTAAAGGCTAAAATACATTTATGAGAAAATACTTCTCTGAGTTGTTTAGCCTTTGAACGGGTAACAGGTCCTGGTGGCATGACTTCGGGATCTTTTGGAGGCGTGCACACATCAGCTACTTTTAACGTTGCAGACTTATCCCTTTTTGAGCAATATTACATGCATGAGCGGGGTCAAATTACTCATATTGGACAAGAAGTTGAAGTTGTTCGATGAAAACACTAAAGGCCAAAACAATGCACGCATAGGAGGTCAAAACGATGCATATTGGACAAGAAATTGAATCTGTTTGTGAAGTCTGGAAAGTCAGCCAACTTGCGACGAGTTTTAGACGTGGGATCCAGCCATTTCTGGGTCAAGTTATGTTCAAAGAAATTATCTTTCATTCAGTTACCTTTCCAACGCATCTTGAAACGCGTCAATCGGACATGGGGAACTCAAGATACGTCTAATTTACTGAAGACTGTGCATGCAGAAAACTTGATACGGGATTATTACAGAATTTTGTAAAATTCAGCCCAAAAGCTAACATATATGGCTTTGGACGAATTAAACTTAACCCAACCTAATTATTAACATTTAAATTGTGTTTTTAGGCTTTTATATACTTTAGGAACCAGCCACCCTTCTCCCAAGCCGTTAGATCAAGTCCAATTTAATGGACCAGATTTGTTTGTTTATTTTATTCATTCTCAGCTTTAGGTTAAAGCCATCCTTCATCTATAAAAGGATAATGTTTTCTTCTTTGTTTGACAGATTTCACTGATTAATAAAAAGTTCTCTTTGGAGATTTTAGTATTCTTTGAGTTTGCAAGTGTTCGGTAAACTTGTCTAAAAGTCTTCTTCAACATAAGTTCGACGAGTTATTGTGAGGGAGATCATCTTCACACTCTTGCTTGACTAGGTAATTGCATCTAGGAGGGTAGGTTAGAGTCGCTTGAGGTTGCTTCCTTAGATAATTGCGTCTAAGAGGGTGCCGAGGACAACACAACAACAACGATTCGCAAGCCATCTTCATCCTTCACACCATCTTCAATAATTCCATAAACAAAGCTGGAATTTTCAGATTTGTTTTACTTATCCTTATCTTAGTCTTTTTCAATCTTTTTGTTTTTATTCTTATTAATCATCATCTTATCTTTGTTTCTTTGAATTTCCAGCATTAAATCTAAAATTTTCAAGAAAAGCCCTTCTCTTTTCTCTTGAATTTTCAGATCTGCCCAAAGCTTTCTTGATTGAGTCTAGAGCTCCTAGTTCTTGCAACAACTTGATTGACGGCTTCCAAATCCAACATTGCGCTACTCTATCATTTGGTATCAGATTTGGGATGATTCTTGGCAAGAATTTTGGCGTTTTGGGTAAAAAATTCAAAGATTAGGGAAAATTCGTCAAACACAAACGAACGAATTTTGAGGTTAAAATTTGCAGATCAAATCCACACCATTGGAGGAATCACCACATAAAATTTCAGATTTTTTGACATCGGGAACACCTCGAACGAAGTAGATCAGGTTGCTGCAAAATTCCAGGGTTTTCGGGGTTTTTCTAATTTTCTTTCATTCTTAGCCATTAGTTTTTGTTTGTTTTAGCTTTTATTGCTTCTTATACATCTTCTAACACCTTCTTGTTTCCTTTTGTTAGTGGGACTAAAAGTTGCATACTCTTCTTTCTCCTTGCAACTATAATTCTATTGGTGTCTAACCTTTTCTTTGGATTCTTAAAGCAATTAGGATGTTTATTCTCTTTTCAACACGCGTTATCCTATACCAATAAATATTTTTCGGTCACGATGTAGGATACAATGTAATCTATGTTCTTTAATTATTGATGGTGATAGTCGCGTAAACTTAGTGAGCAGCTTCATTGTTAATGCACTCGATCTACCATGCCAAGAACACCCTAAGCCATATCTCTTTTACTCTTGGAAGATATTGTGATGATGTATGGTGTGATGTGGTTCCTATAGAAGTCACCCACTTGCTATTAGGAAGACCTTGGAAAAAAGATCAAGACGCTGTCCATCGAATCAATACAAATGGATACTCGGTTGTGCACTAAGGCCAGAAGCTCTCGTTCGCTACAATAGAGCTGAAAAAGTATATGAAGAAATAGTGAAAGCAAAAAAATAGTGTGAGAGGATAAAACGAAAAAGATTGGAAGCACAAAAGGCTGAATCAATTGACCACACGAAGGGAACCAACCATGAAGACATCCCAAAACCAGAAGGTACACATGATTCTCTTCGTACTTTTACTCCTAGCATTTGTGCAAATGTTGATGTTGGGGAAGAACCATCTCCCAAACAAAAGGATGGTGATAGTGAACACATTGGACAAGATGACAATGCTTCTAATCCCTCATGTTAAGTAGTAGGTCCACTTGCTATACTCTCATCACCTCCCCACGAAGAAAGTAAGTGTAATTCTAACCCTTCATTTGATTCTTGTCCCATCATCCCGTTTAGAAACACTTTCTTTTCTACAGAAATTGTACATTGATGATAAATTTTGTGAGAGGGATATGGGATGTGAGATACAAAAGACTGAGAGTGAAAATAGTCAAATTAATGGCCCAAATTTGGTGAGTGAAAATACATATGAGGTAAAAGTCACACAAAGCCCAAAAGAAAAATACAAGAAAAAGAACGCGACGAGTGATTTTGTTTTGACTAATCATTATAAATGTTCGAGTAGTATTGTCTTATTTTTTCAGGATTTTGTTGAACCATTGAGATGAGCTCAATTAGATCACTCCACATACAACAAAAAAGCCTTTTCAATTGAAGTTGATGATTGTTCTCTCATTGCCGATTTAGATTCGAGGACGAATCCTTTTGAGTGGGGGAATGATACATGCATGAGCGGGGTCAAATTACTCATATTGGACAAGAAGTTGAAGTTGTTCGATGCAAACAATAAAGGCCAAAACAATGCACGCATAGGAGGTCAAAAATGATGCATCTTGGACAAGAAACTAAATTTGTTTGTAAAGTATGGAAAGTCAGCCAACTTGCGATGAGTTTTCGGATGGGATCCAGGCATTTTTGGGTCTTATAACAAATTGTCCGTCATTCGGTTACCTTTCCAACGCATCTTGAAATGTGTCAATCGGACATTAGGAACTGAAGATACGTCCAATTTATTGAAGACTGCGCATGCAGAAAACTGGATACGGGATTATTACGGGATTTTGTAAAATTCAGCCCAAAAGCTAACATATAAGGCTTTGGATTAATTAAACATAACCCAACCTAATTATTAACATTTAAATTATGTTTTTAGGGTTTTATATACTTAGGAACCAGCCACCCTTCTCCCAAGCCGTTAGATCAAGTCCAATTTAATGGACCAGATTTGTTTGTTTATTTTATTCATTCTTAGCTTTAGGTTAAAGCATCCTTCATCTATAAAAGGATGATGCTTTCTTCTTTGTTTGACAGATTTCATTGATTAATAAAAAGTTCTCTTTGGAGATTTTAGTATTCTTTGAGTTTGCAAGCGTTCGGTAAACTTGTCTAGAAGTCTTCTTCAACATAAGTTCGACGAGTTCTTATGAGAGAGATCATCTTCACACTCTTGCTTGCCTAGGTAATTGCATCTAGGAGGGTAGGTTAGAGCCGCTTGAGGTTGCTTGCTTAGATAATTGAATCTAAAAGGGTGCCGAGGACAAAACAACAACAACGATTTGCAAGCCATCTTCAACTTCAACCATCTTCCGTAATTCCATAAACAAAGCTGGAATTTTCATATTTGTTTTACCTATCCTTGTCTTAGTCTTTTTCAATATTTTTGTTTTTATTCTTATTAATCCATCATCTTATCTTCCCTCTTATGTTCGTTTCTTTGAATTTCCAGCATTAAATCTAAAATTTTCAAGAAAAGCCTTCTCTTTTCTCTTGAATTTTCAGATCTGCCCAAAGCTTTCTTGATTGAGACTAGAGCTCCTAGTTTTTGCAACAACTTGATTAAAGGATTCCAAACCCAAGATTGTGCTACTCTATCAAGCAAGGTAACGATTTGAGGATAAATCACTCTCAAGAAGGGGTGGATGATGAGATCATGGCATCACCACCATAACCACCCTTAGACCTAGAGGAATTTCCCTTAGGCCCCATCAATCGTGCAAGGGCAAGGAAGTTTAGAGATGCGGACAGCAACAAGTGTATTCATGCATGGAAGATTATTGAAGCTACCGACGTTGAACCAATGCTGATACGCTCCAATTCTCCAATTGATGTTGTTGAGAGAAGCTTTAATTGTTTCTGATCATGAATGCAAGTAAGCCTTGTAATCCAAATGCTTTGAAGTGAAATGAAGTAGGAAAGATGATGATAGTTTAGGGTGCAGAAGCATTTGATGCGTGGTGTGTAAGGAAATGGATGAAAGAAAGGAAATGGTTAAGTGTTGGGTAGGTTCGGTTATGGTGAAAGAATGGAAATGAAAAGGATGGTGAAATGGAATGAAAAGGGATGATAGTATTCAAAGGATTCAAAGAAATAAACTATATTAAAAAGTATAATCCCGTTTCTTAAGAGAATGACTTTCACGGTGGTAAGGGACTTGGACCTATAGGTTAGATGAACCTAGAACCTGAAGTATAGATGGAAGGATAGGAGACGCTACAAGCAAAGCTTATAAGTCGATAAATTTCTTAAAAGAACAAGTTTGAGAGAAAACATAATGAGATCATGGCATTACCACCACCCTTTGACCCGAAGGAATTTCCCATAGGCCCCATTACTCGTGCAAGGGCAAGGAAGTTTAGAGATGCAGTCAGCAACAAGTGCATTCATGCATGGAAAATTATTGAAGCTACCGAAGTTGAACCAATGCCCTACAATGTGGGAGATTCATGCAACGTGAAAAGGAGTCCATGCAACATGTTGCATGTTTATTTTTGATGCATATGTTCCATTTTATTATTATTATTATTTTAGTTTGTTCATGTTTTCTATTATGTTGTTCACTTTTTATTTTACCAGCATTCGAGTACGTTGAATCATATAATATATATGTCTTACATTTAGCATGCATCATATTACTTTGTTTATTTCTGATCATATTTCTCGTACTTAGAGGTGTTATGCAAGGACAATAAATAGACACATCACTAGGGAATTATAACTATTAGAGAGGTGCTTGCTTGGATTTGGAGGTGCTTGTTTGAGATGCTTGCTTGGCTTAATACATGTTTTCTAGAGGTGCTTGCTTGACTATTGGAGAGGTGCTTGTTTAGCTTTGGAGGTGCTTGCTTACGCTCACATGGAAATTGTCATGCTTTCTTACGTTCACATGAAAATTGACATGCTTGCTTACATTTGGACAACAATTCTATAGAGGTTCTTGCATGTGACCTGCTTGCTTACATTCACATGGAAATGGACATGCTTGCTTATGATTACATTGGGTGGCAAAGCCATACATTTCAAGATTTCTTCTTTTAATTCATTATCCCTTCACACCACCCTAAGAATGTTGGCTGATTACTTCATTTTGTAAAGCCTATAAATAGAGGCTGATATTTCAATTGTAAGACACTTTGATTTCAAGAAAAATTGAGAGTTTCATCTCTTTCGTTCCTTTGAGAACTTTCTCGATCCTTCAAGTTCTACTTGTTGAATCAAAACCGTTGATATCTTTGGTTCCTAGTTCTACTTAACTAGTGGGTCAAGATCCTTATTTCGTTTAGATACTGTTATAGGGTTCGAGTCACACTTTTTAGTGTTGGTTCAATTCTCAAGTCCTAAACTACTTTCCATCATCCAATTATACCACCACTATCAAACACATTAACCTTCCAAAATTCCATAATCTTTATTCTCATCACTTTCTATATCGTTACACACCATCACCCTTTAAACCATCCAAAATCGTTGCAAGTCTTACAAAAAAAGTTACTTCACTTACGATCGAGCAAATCAAGCATCTCGGTAAATTCCAAGACGAGATCGCATTAGATGGCAATCAGAGCTTAGGCTAAATCAAGTAAGCCTTTGTGTTTTGCTGTTAAAGAAACAAAAAAAGAGAAAAGAAAAGAATTATCGTTGGATCCCTTAATCATTTTCTAGTTCTACGTCAATCATAACAGAAAATCTTATGAAGAGAATTCCAATTCTCGAATAAGAAGTAATTCCAGAATTTCATCACAGAGCAAGCCAAACACTTATGTATCTTTAAATCCCGAAAGTCTAGCTCGATTTCAAAAGTGTTTTAACGACTATGTCAAAGAAACACATATGCAATAAACAAAGTGTTGAAAAAGAATATTTGAGATGGAAAAAGAAATAGAAAAGAGTGTGTTACAAAATGCAAAATGAACCCCTATTTATAGTTTTTCAACGGGTGGTCAAATGGGCATGTACAAGGGTGAATAAGTGGTCGAATGGGCATGTAGGGGCCTTGTGTTGGTTCGGTAAAGGCTGGTGATGATTCTGCTTGAATGGTGTTTCCCTCCAAGATTTAGTCATCCATTTTCCCTCCAAAAAGTGGCGCAAAGCAAGTTCCCTCCAAGGCTGGTCGGTTGTGTCCCTTAGAGAGGAGACATGTCCCTCTGAGGTTGAGTTGGAAGTGGTAGCTTGAGCTGAGTTGAGCTGCTCGAGCTAGGAGTAAGCTGGCTTGAGTTGAGCTAGCTAGTTGAGTGAGCATCACTTAGTTTCTAAGCTTGTTTGAGCTGCTACGAGCTGCCCTTAGCTAGGTGAGCTTATCCTCTAGTGTCCTTGAGCTTTCCTTGAGTTATTGGAGCTGGATTGGAGCTAAAAGTAGCTTGCATTCCTTTAGCTGAATTGAGTGAGCTGTGAGGAGCTAGTTTGAGCTAACCATGAGCTGCACGGTCAAATATGATGATGAATTCATGTGCGCTATCAAATTACTCATATTGGACAAGAAGTTGAAGTTATTCGATGCAAACAACAAGGTCCAAAATTATCCAGCTTAGGAGGTGTGAAGAGATGCATTTTAGATAAGAAACTGAAATTGTTTTGCAAAGCAGGAGCATCAGCCGACGTGAGATGAATTTTCCGATGGGATCCAGGCATTTTTGGGTCGAGTTGTCTTCTAAATAATTGGCCGTCATTCAGTTACCTTTCCAGAACATCTTGAAACGCATCAATCAGACATCGAAAGCTCAAGATACTTTCATTTTACTGAAGACTACGCAAGCAGAAAACTGGATACGGGTTTAACTACGGAATTTTTAAATTCAGCCCAAAAGCTAATTTTTAAAGATTTGGACGAATTAGACTTAGCCCAACCTAATTATTAACATTTAAATTATGTTTTTAGGGTTTTATATACTTTAGGAACCAGCCACCCTTCTCTAAAGCTGTTAGATCAAGTCCAATTTAATGGACCATAATTCTTTGTTTATTGATACGAGAACGAGAGGGGTCAAAATAATCATCTTGGAAAAGAAGTTGAAACTGCTTTGCAAGTCAGAAACATCAGTCAACTTGCGAAGCATTTTTGGATGGGATCCAGGCATTTATGGGTCAACATGTCTTCTTAAAACTTGTCCGGCTGCAAATTAGCTTTCCAACGCATCTTAAACGCCTCAATCGGACATCTGGATTTCAAGATACATCTATTTTAGCGAAGATAGCGCATGCAGAAATTCCTACACGGGATTAATACGGGATTTTTGGATAATTACGAATTTTCAAGATTTTATTTGATTATTTGTAATTTAAATCAATATAGGATTCTGCAATGTCTATTAGGATCAGATTTATTTTATTAGGATTTTATTTTTAGCATTTATTTATTATTAGAAGTTAGTTGTCTAATTAGAAGATTAGATTTTAGCATTTACTTATTGTATTTAATTCCTAAGTTTAGTAGGATTAGAACTTCTCCATGGCCTATATAAAGGAGGCTTCACCCACATTGTAATTCAGATTTGAATGATTAAATAAAATTCTCTTTTGACTTGCAAGAACATTATCTTGTCTTTTAGAAGCAAATCGATTTTCAAGTTCTCCGAGATTTGTTGTTGAGGATCTTCACACTCCTGCTTGCCCGTACAAAAGCGTTTGGGAGGGTGGGTTAGAGTCGCTTGAGGTTGCTTGCTTAGATAATTGCGTCTAAGAGGGTGCCGAGGACAACTATCAATTCATCATGCCATCTCCACATATTCAAGCTTCCTCCATTGACGCACCACCATAAGCAAATCTAAATTTTTAGATTTGTTCTTTATTTTAGTTTGTTTTGTTTTTCTCTTTATTCGAATTTGCGCTACTTTATCATTTGGTATCAGATTCATGTCGTTCTTGAGGATGTCATTGAGCAACGTATTGGATTTTAACCTTTTGGGGACTCGATGTCATTATTATTGTCGACTAGATCATTCAGGGTATGATTGTCCAGATAAGTTTTATTTTCAAAAAAAAAAATTGTGAGATATGTTGTCTGAATTCATGTCTTCTAATGATATTGAAATCCGTGATCTGGAGCATGATCAAGAAATTTGTTCTTCTAAAGAACATGAGGAAGACGATACCATCGAGAGTTTAACCTTGCCTGTTGATGAGGAAGAAATTATAGGTAGTGTGTTTGTTTCCAGTGACGAACCTACTATTCTGATTCAAGATGATCATCAAACGACAAACACCGACGAAGGTACCTTACAATCAAAAGGTATAATTGAATGTTTTCAGAATTCTATTTATGATTATTCCTCTTTTAGCATTAAAAACAATTTTGAAGATGAGAATGAGTTACTTTGCGACCAAAAGAACAATCGTGATGATCCCAATGAGAAGGAGCTTGTAAATTACATTGCAAAAAGAGACTCTGCAAAAGGATCCTTCAAGATGTCTTCTTTTCTATGGTACTTTGATGAACTTCCTCCATTTACCGATCTAGATTCGAGGGCGAATCTTTTTAAGGAGTAGGGGAATGATACGAGCACGAGAGGGGTCAAAATAATCATCTTGGAAAAGAAGTTGAAAATGCTTTGCAAGTCAGAAACCTCAGTGAACTTGCAAAGCATTTTTGGATGGGATCCAGACATTTATGGGTCAACATGTCTTCTTAAAACTTGTCCGGCTGCAAATTAGCTTTGCAACTTATCTTGAAACGCCTCAATCGGATATTTGGATCTCAAGATACGTGTATTTTAGCAAAGACAGCGCATGCAGAAATTCCTATACTGGATTAATACGGGATTTTTGGATAATTACGAATTTTCAAAATTTTATTTGATTATTTGTAATTTAAATCAATATAGGATTCTGCAATATCTATTAGGATCACATTTATTTAATTAGGATTTTATTTTTAGCATTTATTTATTATTAGAAGTTACTAGTCTAATTAGGAGATTAGATTTTAACATTTATGTATTGCATTTAATTCCTAAGTTTAGTAGGATTAGAACTTCTCCATGGCCTATTTAAAGGAGGTTTCACCCACATTGTAATTCAGATTTGAATGATTAAATAAAATTCTCTTTTGACTTGCAAGAATATTATCTTGTCTTTTAGAAGCAAATCGATTTTCAAGTTCTCCGAGATTTGTTGTTGAGGATCTTCACACTCCTGCTTTGCCCGTACAAAAGCGTTTGGGAGGGTGGGTTAGAGTCGCTTGAGGTTGCTTGCTTAGATAATTGCGTCTAAGAGGGTGCCGAGGACAACTATCAATTCATCATGCCATCTCCACATATTCAAGCTTCCTCCATTGACGCCACCACCATAAGCAAATCTGAATTTTTAGATGTGTTCTTTATTTTAGTTTGTTTTGTTTTTCTCTTTATTCGAATTTACGCTACTTTATCATTTGGTATTGGATTCATGTCGTTCTTGAGGATGTCATTGAGCAACGTATTGGATTTTACCCTTTTGGGGACTCGATGTCATTATTGTTGTCGACTAGATCATTTAGGGTATGATTGTCCAGATAAGTTTTATTTTCAAGAAAAAAATTTGTGAGATATGTTGTCTGAATTCATGTCTTCTAATGATATTGAAATCCATGATTTGGAGCATGATCAAGAAATTTGTTCTTCTAAAGAACATGAGGAAGATGATACCATCGAGAGTTTAACCTTGCCTATTGATGAGGAAGAAATTATAAGTAGTGTGTTTGTTTCCAGTGACGAACCTACTTTTCCGATTCAAGATGATCATCAAACGACAAACACCGACGAAGGTACCTTACAATCAAAAGGTATAATTGAATGTTTTCAGAACTCTATTTATGATTATTCCTCTTTTAGCATTAATAACAATTTTGAAGATGAGAACGAGTTACTTTGCTACCAAAAGAACAATCGTGATCATCCCAATGAGAAGGAGCTTGTAAATTACATTGCAAAAAGAGACTCTGCAAAAGGATCCTTCAAGACGTCTTCTCTTCTATGGTACTTTGATGAACTTCCTCCACTTACCAATCTAGATTCGAGGGCGAATCTTTTTGAGGAGTGGGGGAATGGTACGAGCACGAGAGGGGTCAAAATAATCATCTTGGAAAAGAAGTTGAAAATGCTTTGGAAGTCAGAAACCTCAGTGAACTTGCAAAGCATTTTTGGATGGGATCCAGACATTTATGGGTCAACATGTCTTCTTAAAACTTGTCCGGATGCAAACTAGCTTTCGAACTTATCTTGAAACGCCTCAATCGGATATTTGGATCTCAAGATACGTGTATTTTAGCAAAGACAGCGCATGCAGAAATTCCTATACGGGATTAATACGGGATTTTTGGATAATTACGAATTTTCAAGATTTTATTTGATTATTTGTAATTTAAATCAATATAGGATTCTGCAATATCTATTAGGACCAGATTTATTTAATTAGAATTTTATTTTTGGCATTTATTTATTATTAGAAGTTACTAGTCTAATTAGGAGATTAGATTTTAACATTTATTTATTGTATTTAATTCCTAAGTTTAGTAGGATTAGAACTTCTCCATGGCCTATTTAAAGGAGGTTTCACCCACATTGTAATTCAGATTTGAATGATTAAATAAAATTCTCTTTTGACTTGCAAGAACATTATCTAGTCTTTTAGAAGCAAATCGATTTTCAAGTTCTCCGAGATTTGTTGTTGAGGATCTTCACACTCCTGCTTGCCCGTACAAAAGCGTTTGGGAGGGTGGGTTAGAGTCGCTTGAGGTTGCTTGCTTAGATAATTTTGTCTAAGAGGGTGCCGAGGACAACTATCAATTCATCATGCCATCTCCACATATTCAAGCTTCCTCCATTGACGCCACCTGAATTTTTAGATTTGTTCTTTATTTTAGTTTGTTTTGTTTTTCTCTTTATTCGAATTTGCGCTACTTTATCATTTGGTATCGGATTCATGTCGTTCTTGAGGATTTCATTGAGCAACGTATTGGATTTTACCCTTTTGGGGACTCGATGTCATTATTGTTGTCGACTAGATCATTCAGGGTATGATTGTCCATATAAGTTTTATTTTCAAGAAAAAAATTGTGAGATATGTTGTCTGAATTCATGTCTTCTAATGATATTGAAATCCGTGATCTGGAGCTCGATCAAGAAATTTGTTCTTCTAAAGAACATGAGGAAGATGATACCATCGAGAGTTTAACCTTGCCTATTGATGAGGAAGAAATTATAAGTAGTGTGTTTGTTTCCAGTGACGAACCTACTTTTTCGATTCAAGATGATCATCAAACGACAAACACCGACGAAGGTACCTTACAATCAAACGGTATAATTGAATGTTTTCAGAATTCTATTTATGATTATTCCTCTTTTAGCATTAATAACAATTTTGAAGATGAGAATGAGTTACTTTGCAACCAAAAGAACAATCGTGATGATCCCAATGAGAAGGAGCTTGTAAATTACATTGCAAAAAGAGACTCTGCAAAAGGATCCTTCAAGATGTCTTCTCTTCTATGGTTCTTTGATGAACTTCCTCCATTTACCGATCTAGATTCGAGGGCGAATCTTTTTGAGGAGTGGGGGAATGATACGAGCACGAGAGGGGTCAAAATAATCATCTTGGAAAAGATGTTGAAAATGCTTTGCAAGTCAGAAACATCAGTCAACTTGCGAAGCATTTTTGGATGGGATCCAGACATTTATGGGTCAACATGTCTTCTTAAAACTTGTCCGGCTGCTAATTAACTTTCCAACTTATATTGAAATGCCTCAATCGGATATCTGGATCTCAAGATACGTCTATTTTAGCAAAGACAGCGCATGCAGAAATTCCTATACGGGATTTTTGGATAATTACGAATTTTCAAGATTTTATTTGATTATTTGTAATTTAAATCAATATAGGATTCTGCAATATCTATTAGGATCAGATTTATTTAATTAGGATTTTATTTTTAGCATTTATTTATTATTAGAAGTTACTAATCTAATTAGGAGATTAGATTTTAGCATTTATTTATTGTATTTAATTCCTAAGTTTAGTAGGATTAGAACTTCTCCATGGCCTATTTAAAGGAGGCTTCACCCACATTGTAATTTAGATTTGAATGATTAAATAAAATTCTCTTTTGACTTTGCAAGAACATTATCTTGCCTTTTAGAAGCAAATCGATTTTCAAGTTCTCCGAGATTTGTTGTTGAGGATCTTCACACCCTGCTTGCCCATACAAAAGCATTTGGGAGGGTGGGTTAGAGCCGCTTGAGGTTGCTTGCTTAGATAATTGCGTCCAAGAGAGTGCCGAGGACAACTATCAATTCATCACGCCATCTCCACATATTCAAGCTTTCTCCATTGACGCCACCAGCATAAGCAAATCTGAATTTTTAGATTTGTTCTTTATTTTAGTTTGTTTTGTTTTTCTCTTTATTCGAATTTGTGCTACTCTATCATTTGGTATCGGATTCATGTTGTTCTTGAGGATGTCATTGAGCAGCGTATTGGATTTTACCCTTTTGGGGACTCGATGTCATTATTGCGTCTAAGAGGGATCCAGGCATTTATGGGTCAACATGTCTTCTTAAAACTTGTCCGGCTGCAAATTAGCTTTCCAATTTATCTTGAAACGCCTCAATCGGATATCTGGATCTCAAGATACGTCTATTTTAGCAAAGACAGCGCATGCAGAAATTCCTATACTGGATTGATACGGGATTTTTGGATAATTACGAATTTTCAAGATTTTATTTGATTATTTGTAAGTTAAATCAATATAGGATTCTGCAATATCTATTAGGATCAGATTTATTTAATTATGATTTTATTTTTAGCATTTATTTATTATTAGAAGTTACTTGTCTAATTAGGAGATTAGATTTTAGCATTTACTTATTGTATTTAATTCCTAAGTTTAGTAGGATTAGAACTTCTCCATGGCCTATAAAAAGGAGGCTTCACCCACATTGTAATTCAGATTTGAATTGATTAATAAAAAGTTATCTTTGGAGATTTTAGTAATGCTTATAATAAGAATTAATATGCTAAGTAACGATGTCGTGTGATGTATTTGGCCTCCAAAATCTAAAATAATTTTATGAGAAAATACTTCCCTGAGTTGTTTAGCCTTTGAACGGGTAATAGGTCCTGGTGGCATGACTTCTGGATCTTTTGGAGGCATGCTCCCTTCAAATGCCCTACAACGTGGGAGATTCATGCAACGTGAAAGGGAGTCCATGCAACGTGTTGCCTGTTTATTTTTTATGCTTACGTTCCATTTTATTATTATTATTTTAGTGTGTTCATGTTTTCTATTATGTTGTTTGTTGTTTATTTTACCATCATTAGATTACGTTAAATCATACAATATATATTCATCACATTTAGCATGCATCATATTACATTGTTTATTTATGATCATATTTCTCGTATTTATAGGTGTTATTCAAGGGCAATGAATAGACACATCACTAGGGAATTGTGACTATTGGAGAGGTACTTGCTTGAGGTGCTTGCTTGGCTTTGGAGGTGCTTGCTTGGCTTAAGACGTGTTTTCTAGAGGTGCTTGCTTGAGGTGCTTGCATGTGACCTACTTGCTTATGTTCACATTGAAATTGGCATGCTTGCTTACATTCACTGTTGGACGACAATTTTAGAGGTGCTTGCATGTGACCTACTTGCTTACATTCACATTTAAATTGACTTGCTTATGATTAAATTGGGCGGCAAAGGCACTCATTTCAAGGTTTTTTTTTTAATTCATTATCCTTTCATGCCACCCTAAATGTTGGCTGACCACTTTATTTTGCAAAGCCTATAAATAGAGGCTGATATTTCAATTGTAAGACAAAACTTTGATTTCAAAAATTGAGAGTCCTTATCTATTTTGTTCTTTTGAGAACTTTATCAATCTTTCAAGTTCTGCTTGTTGAATTAAAACCGTTGATATCTTTGATTCCTAGTTCTACTTAACTAGTGGGTCAAGATCCTTATTTCATTTAGAGACCGTTATAGGGTTCGGGTCACACTTTTTAGTGTTGGTTCAATTCTCAAGTCCTAAACTACTTTCCATCTTTTGTCATCCAATTCTACCACCACCATCGAACACATTAACCTTCCAAAATCTTAATTCTCATCACTTTCTATATCATTACACTCCATCACCCTTTAAACCATCTGAAACTGTTGCAAGTTTTACAACACAAAGTTACTTTATTTACGTTCGGGCAAATTAAACATCTCAAAAAATTCTATGACAAGATCACATCACTACGGTCTTCCAAGGAGAATATGGCTGGCATGCATAGGCACAATGATGCACTCCAACTCTTCAATTAATGTTGTTGAGAGAAGCTTGATTGTTCCTGACCGTGAATGCAAGTAAACCTTGTAATCCGAATGCTTTAAGATGATGAAATGATGGAAAGATGATGTTAGTGATGCAATCTTGTCTAGGAATTTACAGAGATGCTTGATTTGCCTGATCTTAAATGAAGTAACTATGTGTTGTAAGACTTGCAACAGTTTTCGGATGGTTTAGAGGATGATGATGTGTAATGATATAAAAAGTGATGAGAATAAAGATTCTGGAATTTTGGGTGGTTAATGTGATCGATGGTGGTGGTAGAATTGGATGATGGAAAGTAGTTTAGGACTTGGAATTGAACCAACACTAAAAAGTGTGATACAAACCCTATAACGGACACTAAACAAAATAAGGATCTTGACCCACTAGTTAAGTAGAACTAGGAACCAAAGATATCAATTGTTTTGATTCAACAAGCAGAAATTGAGGGATCCATAAAGTTCTCAAAAGAATGAAAGGGATAAAACTCTCAATTTTTCTAAAATCAAAGTGTGCCTTACAATTGAAATATTAGCCTTTATTTATATAGGCTTTACAAAATGAAGTGATATGCCAACATTCCTAGGGTGGTGTGAAGGATAATGAATTAAAAAAGTAACTTTGAAATGTGTGCCTTTGCCGTCCAATGTAATCATAAGCAAGCATGTCAATTTCCATGTGAACGTAAGCAAGCATGTCAATTTCCATGCGAACGTAAGCAAGCACCTCCAAAGCTAAGCAAGCATCTCAAGCAAGCACCTCCAAAGCCAAGCAAGCACCTCTCCATTAGTCATAATTCCTAGTGATGTGTCTATTCATTGCCCTTGTATAACACCTGTAAGTACGAGAAATATGATTAGAAATAAATAATGTAATATGATGCATTCTAAATTTAATATATATATTATATGATTCAACGTACTCAAATGCTGGTAAAATAAACAATGAACAATATAATAGAAAACATGAACACACTAAAATAATAATAATAAAATGGAACGTATGCATCAGAAATAAACATGCAACACATTGCATGGACTCCCTTTCACGTTGCACGGATATCCCACGTTGTAGGGGCATTGGATCAACGTTGGTAGCTTCAATAATTTTCCATGCATGAATGCACTTGTTGCTGACTGCATATCTCTAAACTTCCTTGCCCTTGCACGAGTAATGGGGTCTAAGGGAAATTCCTCCGCGTTCAAGGGTGGTGGTGGTGGTGGTGGTGATGCCATGATCTCATCATCCTTTCCTTCTTGAGAGCAATTTGTCCTCAAATCGTTGCCTTACTCTCCTGGAAGATCTATCTTGTAGGCATTATCATTGATCTTCTCCAATACTCTCCGCGTTCGTCAAGTTCTTGTGATGAAGATCATCTTCACACTCTTGCTTGCCTAGGTAATTGCGTCTAGGAGGGTGGGTTAGAGCCGCTTGAGGTTGCTTGCTTAGATAATCGCGTCTAAGAGGGTGCCGAGGACAAAATATCCTACAACTTCTATCTCGTCATCCTCCATTCATCGAAGAGATTCGTGTCGTTTGCAGGTGTTTGCCTATTCAATTGAGATTAGGAGGGTGGCAAGGACAAATCTATCCAACACCGCCACCATCAAATTCATCTTATCTCATTTTCTACATCAAGATCATGCTTTATTATCAGTTTGTTGAACATGGAGTTTGGGGTTTTCTCGAATCATATTAGTGAGTTTGCTAGATTAATTGTGATTTAGAGGGTTCCTAGATTTTGAGGTAATTCTTGGATCTTGGCTTCTATATCAATTGGTATCAGAGAATTGGTTTAGGTGTTTGAAACAATTATCTTTTACTGTTGTTTTAGTAATTGAGAAAAAAGAAAAAATATATAATTCTCTATATAGATCCTAGTTTTAATATTTCATTCCTGTAGACATCTCAAGAGACTTGAAAGTTGTGATAAAAAACTCTTAATATTTGGGACGAATCGTTTTCAATAGGGGGAGAATGATACATGTATGGGGGGCTAAAATAATGCATTGTAGCCAAAGAGTTGAAGCTGTTTTATAAGTCTGGAATTTCAGTCGACTTGCATCGAATTTTCGGATGGGATCCGGGCACTTATGAGTCTACATGTCTTCGTCAAACATATTCGACTGTCTCTTAGCTTTCCAGCGCATATTGAAACGCATCAATCCGACATCGGGAGCTCAAGCTATGTCCATTTTAGTGAAGACTGTGCGAGCAGAAATCTCTATACGGTTTTATCACAAGAAATATTATTTATTACGAATTTTCAATAATTTTATTGATTATTTGTACTTAAATTTAATCTAGGATTCTTTATGAAGATATTTAGATGATTTAGGATTAGATTTGTTATTTATTTATTAGTTTTTTAGGTTAGATGAAATATGTTTATTTAGTTTATTATTATCTTTACTTCTCCTAATTTAAGTTGAACTCTTCATTTGTAGCCTATTTAAAGGCATATTTGCTTCATTAATAAGAACAACATTATGAATTTATGAGTTGCAAAAACCTTTGGCCATGGGCCATTTTATTTTCAAGGTAGATAGATTTGCCTTGTTATTTTTCGTATCAGAAGTCTTCTTCAACGTAAGTTCGTCAAGTTCTTGTGATGAAGATCATCTTCACACTCTTTCTTGCCTAGGTACTTGCATCTAGGAGGGTGCTTTAGAGCCGCTTGAGGTTTCTTGCTTAGATAATCACGTCTAAGAGGGTGCCAAGGACAAAATATCCTACAACATCTATCTCGTCATCATCCATTCATCGAAGAGATTCGTGTCGTTTGCAGGTGTTTGCCTATTCAATTGCAATTAGGAGGGTGCCAAGGACAAATCTACCCAACATCGCCACCGTCAAATTCATCCTATCTCGTTTTCTACATCAAGATCATGCTTTATTATCTGTTTGTTGAACATGGAGTTTGGGGTTTTCTCGGATCATATTAGTGAGTTTGCTAGATTAATTGTGATCTAGAGGGTTCCTAGATTTTGAGGTAATTCTTGGATCCTGGCTTCCATATCAATTGGTATCAGAGCCTTGGTTTAGGTGTTTGAAACAATTATCTTTTACTGTTATTTTAGTAATTTAGAAAAAAGAAAAGATATATAATTCTCTATATAGATCATAGTGATCAACAACTCTTAAGATTTGGGATGAATCGTTTTCAACAGGAGGAGAATGATACATTTATGGGGGGCTAAATGATGCATTGTAGCCAAAGGGTTGAAGCTGTTTTATAAGTCTGGAATTTTAGCCGACTTGTATCGAATTTTTGGATGGGATCCGGGCACTTCTGAGTCTACATGTCTTCGTCAAACATATTCGTCTGTCTCTTAGCTTTCCAACGCATCTTGAAACGCATCAATCCGACATCTAGAGCTCAAGTTATGTCCATTTTAGTGAAGACTGTGCGAGCAGAAATCTCTATCCGGTTTTATCACGGGAAATATTATTTATTACGAATTTTCAATAATTTTATTGATTATTTGTACTTAAATTTAATCTAGGATTCTTTATGAAGATATTTAGATGATTTAGGATTATATTTGTTATTTATTTATTAGTTTTTTAGGTTAGATAAAATATGTTTATTTATTTTATTATTATCTTTACTTTTCCTAATTTAAGTTGAGCTCTTCATTTATAGCCTATTTAAAGGCATATTTGCTTCATTAATAAGAACAACATCATGAATTTATGAGTTGCAAAAACCTTTGGCCATGGGCCATTTTATTTCCAAGCTAGATAGATTTGCCTTGTTATTTTTGTATCAGAAGTCTTCTTCAACGTAAGTTCGTCAAGTTTTGTAATGGAGATCATCTTCACACTCTTGCTTGCCTAGGTAATTGCATCTAGGAGGGTGAGTTAGAGCCGCTTGAGGTTGCCTTCTTAGATAATCGCGTTTAAGAGGGTGCCGAGGACAAAATATCCTACAACATCTATCTCGTCATCATCCATTCATCCGAGAGATTCATGCCGTTTGCAGGTGTTTTCCTATTCAATTGCGATTAGAAGGGTGCCAATGACAAATCTATCCAACATTGCCAGCGTCAAATTCATCCTATCTCGTTTTCTATATCAAGATCATGCTTTATTATCGGTTTGCTGAACGTGGAGTTTGGGGTTTTCTCGGATCATATTAGTGAGTTTGCTAGATTAATTGTGATCTAGAGGGTTCCTAGATTTTGAGGTAATTCTTGGATCCTGGCTTCCGTATCAGCATGAGTGCACCAAAACGAAGAGTTCCCAACCAAATCACTCTTCATTGGGTAGATTCATCACTAAAAACGTTTGAGAAGTCTTCATGAAACTTGTTCTCCTATCTCTTAGCTTTCTAATGCATGTTGAAACGCGTCAATCCGATATTGGGAGCTCGAGATATGTCCAGATTACCGAAGGAAGTGCAGGCTGGAATTTCATACGAGAAATTACAACTTTTCAAATGTTTGAGCACCAAAACCATTTGGAGGGAGACACGAAGTTGGCCTAATCATCACCAGCCCTTGATTCTTTAAGTTACAATCACCCAAAAATCCCGTATAAAGAGAAAAACAAATCTAAAAATAAACAAACCAAACCAAACCAAACCAAAATAAAGAACAAATCTAAAAATTCAGATTTGCTTATGGTGATGGCGTCAATGGTGTGATGAATTGATAGTTGTTGTTTTGTCATCGGAACCCTCTTAGACACAATTATCTAAGCAAGCAACCTCAAGCGGCTTTAACCCATCCTCCTAGATGCAATTACCTAGGCAAGCAAGAGTGTGAAGATGATCTCCCTCACAAGAACTCGATGATCTTATGTTGAAGATGGCTTCTAGACAATTTTACCGAACACTTGCAAACTCAAAGAATACTAAAATCTCCAAAGAGAACTTTTTACTAATCAATGAAATCACTCGTCGCGTTCTTTTTCTTGTCTTTTTCTTTTGGGCTTTGTGTGACTTTTACCTCATATGTATTTTCACTCACCAAATTTGGGCCATTAATTTGACTTTTTTCACTCTCGGCCTCTTACTCAATCTTTTGTATCTCGCATCCCATATCCCTCTCATAAAATTTATCATCAATGTACAATTTATGTAGAGGATAAAGTGTTTCTAACGGAATGATAGGACAATAATCAAATGAAGGGTTAGAATTATACTTACTTTCTTCGTGGGGAGGTGATGAGAGTATAGCAAGTGGGCCTACTACTTCACACGAGGGATTATAAGCATTGTCATCTTGTCTAATGTGTTCACTATCACTATCCTTTTGTTTGGGAGATGGTTCTTCTCCAATATCAACATTTGCACAAATGCTATAAGTAGAAGTACGATGAGAATCATGTGTACCTTCTAGTTTTGGGATGTCTTCATGGTTGGTTGCCTTTGTGTGGCCAATTGATTCAGCCTTTTGTGCTTCCAATATTTTTCATTTTATCCTCTCACATTGTTTTTTTGCTTTCGCTATTTCTTCATCTACTTTTTTCGGCTCTATTGTAGCAAACGAGAGCTTCTAGCCTTGGTGCACAACTGAGTATCCATTTGTATTGATTCGATGGACAGCGCCACGATCATTTTTCCAAGGTCTTCCTAATAGCAAGTGGGTGACTTCTATAGGAACCACGTCACACCATACATCATCACAATCGCTTCCAAGAGTAAAAGAGATTAAACAACGTTCGGTTACCTTCATATATATGTCCGCTATTAAACCCTTGAAGATGATACGGCTTAGGGTGTTCTTGGCATGGTAGATCGAGTGCATCAACAATGAAGCTGCTCACTAAGTTTACACGACTGTCACCATCAATAATTAAAGAACATAGATTACCTTGTATCTTACATCGTGACCGAAAAATATTTATTGGTATACGATAACGAGTGTTGAAAAGAGAATAAAACATCCTAATTGCTTTAAGAATCCAAAGAAAAGGTTAGACACCAATAGAATTATAGTTGCAAGGAGAAAGAAGAGTATGCAACATTTAGTCTTACTAACACAAGGAAACAAGAAGGTGTTATGATACATGTATGGGGGGCTAAAATGATGCATTGTAGCCAAAGAGTTGAAGTTGTTTTATAAGTCTGGAATTTCAGCCGACTTGCATCGAATTTTCGGATGGGATCCGGGCACTTCTGAGTCTACATGTCTTCTTCAAACATATTCGTCTGTCTCTTAGCTTTCCAACGCATCAATCTGACATCGGGAGCTCAAGTTATGTCCTTTTTAGTGAAGACCGTGCGAGCAAAAATCTCTATACGGTTTTATCACGGGAAATATTATTTATTACGAATTTTCAATAATTTTATTGATTATTTGTACTTAAATTTAATCTAGGATTCTTTATGAAGATATTTAGATGATTTAGGATTAGATTTGTTCTTTATTTATTAGTTTTTTAGGTTAGATAAAATAAGTTTATTTATTTTATTATTATCTTTACTTTTCCTAATTTAAGTTGAACTTTTCATTTGTAGCCTATTTAAAGGCAAATTTGCTTCACTAATAAGAACATCATCATGAAGTTTTGAGTTACAAAAAACCTTTGGCCATGGGCCATTTTATTTTCAAGGTAGATAGATTTGCCTTGTTATTTTTCGTATCAGAAGTCTTCTTCAACGTAAGTTCGTCAAGTTCTTGTAGTGGAGATCATCTTCACACTCTTGCTTGCATAGGTAATTGCATCTAGGAGGGTGGGTTATAGAGCCGCTTGAGGTTGCTTGCTTAGTGTAGCGATGTCTTTTTCTGATACTTCTCATCGCTAAATAAAAATGATCGTTTTTCGAAGGATTTTTGAAAGGTGTTTGTGACTCTTTTGGATATAAAATATTTATTCCGTGGGGTTTTTAAAAGAAACCGTATTAAAAAATGGAGTCGCCACCGGCCACTTAGGTAGGCCGGACACCATAAAACCAGAGATTCAAAAAGATTGGGTTCGGGAGTCGGTTACGGATGGGGAAGGATTAGCACCCCCACACCGCCCAAAAATTGGTACTTTAATAATTACCGCTTTATTAATATTGGATTTTCCGGATTAGAGTGACGATTATTTTAAAATTCGGTCATAATTGCGAATTAATTTTAAGGGTCCCGTTATCCGAGAGTAAACGCCTAACCACTATCACTACGCTCGTCATCGCCCCGTTTACGCTCGGATAAAAGGACACCGCATTAACAATTTATATATCATATGCAATCTTAGTGGCAAAAATATAAAACATGGCAAAATATTTAAATGCAATAAATATTGACATAACAGAATACTAATCTAACATAAATGATATACTAGACTAAAACATGCATATATACATATTAATCTAACTCATAAATAAAAAAACATATCTAGCATAAACAAAATACTAATATTCATAAATATTAATCTAACATAAAAACAAATTCATAAAATACTATCCTAAAACATACATAAATATTAATCTGACTCATAAAAACATATCTAACATAAATAAAATATTAATATAAAACACAAATTTAAAACATATTAAATATTAATCTAAAACATAAACATAAAAAAAGACTACAATTTTAAAATAACTAATACTTTATTAATTTATAAAAATTACAACACTAATAAAAAGGGAAGAAAATATACCTAACTAGGAGCTCGAATAACGAACCCTGACTGCACCCCATCGAGATCTTCCGCGACCCCTCCAAAAATATTAACTAGATCGGACCTAAAATAGGACCCCGATCGAATGTTGGATCGAACCAACTGGGGTCGAGGGCACTGCCCCCAACCCCGGCCAGCCTTGCGGCCGGCAATGCCCCACGATTTGGGGTGCCAATTCATTTGGCAATTTGGCCTCAATTTTTCCTTCAATTGGCCGTGCCTATTTATAGGCAAATGTGATGGAAAATTGGGTGACGTGGAGCACCCTGCTCCATGCAAATTTCCCTTTTTTTTTTTTGATTTTTTTTGATTTTTTTTTTGCCTTTTATATATATATAATTTTACTATTATAATAACACTAATAACACTAAAACCCGGTCAAAAATGAGTGATTACACTTAGATAATCGCGTCTAAGAGGGTGTCGAGGACAAAATATCCTACAACATCTATCTCGTCATCATCCATTCATTGGAGAGATTCGTGCCGTTTGCAGGTGTTTGCCTATTCAATTGCGATTAGGAGGGTGCCAAGGACAAATCTATCCAACACCCCCACCGTCAAATTCATCCTATCTCGTTTTTACATCAAGATCATGCTTTATTATCGGTTTGCTGAACGTGGAGTTTGGGGTTTTCTCAGATCATATTAGTGAGTTTGCTAGATTAATTGTGATCTAGAGGGTTCCTAGATTTTGAGGTAATTCTTGGATCCTGGCTTCCGTATCAATTGGTAATCAGAGCCTTGCTTTAGGTGTTTGAAACAATTATCTTTTACTGTTGTTTTAGTAGTTGAGAAAAAAAGAAAAAATTTATAATTCTCTATATAGATCCTAGTTTTAATATTTCATTCCTGGGGACATCTCAAGAGACTTGAAGGTTGTGATCAATAACTCTTAAGATTCGGGACGAATCGTTTTCAACAGGGGGAGAATGATACATGTATGGGGGCTAAAATGATGCATTGTAGCCAAAGAGTTGAAGCTGTTTTATAAGTCTGAAATTTCAGCCGACTTGCACCGAATTTTCGGATGGGATCCGGGTACTTCTGAGTCTACATGTCTTCTTCAAACATATTCGTTTGTCTCTTAGCTTTCCAACGCATCTTGAAACGCATCAATCCGACATCGGGAGCTCAAGTTATGTCCTTTTTAGTGAAGACTGTGCGAGCAAAAATCTCTATACGGTTTTATCACGGGAAATATTATTTATTACGAATTTTCAATAATTTTATTGATTATTTTACTTAAATTTAATCTAGGATTCTTTATGAAGATATTTAGATGATTTAGGATTAGATTTGTTCTTTATTTTATTAGTTTTTTAGGTTAGATAAAATATGTTTATTTATTTTATTATTATCTTTACTTTTCCTAATTTAAGTTGAACTTTTCATTTGTAGCCTATTTAAAGGCATATTTGCTTCACTAATAAGAACATCATCATGAAGTTTTGAGTTACAAAAAACCTTTGGCCATGGGCCATTTTATTTTCAAGGTAGATAGATTTGCCTTGTTATTTTTCGTATTATAAGTCTTCTTCAACGTAAATTCGTCAAGTTCTTGTAATGGAGATCATCTTCACACTCTTGCTTGCCTAGGTAATTGCATCTAGGAGGGTGGGTTAGAGCCGCTTGAGGTTGCTTGCTTAGATAATCGCGTCTAAGAGGGTGCCGAGGACAAAATATCCTACAACATCTATCTCGTCATCATCCATTCATCGGAGAGATTCGTGCCGTTTGCAGGTGTTTTCCTATTCAATTGCGATTAGGAGGGTGCCAAGGACAAACCTATCCAACACCGCCACCGTAAAATTCATCCTATCTCGTTTTTACATCAAGATCATGCTTTAATTATCGGTTTGCTGAACGTGGAGTTTGGGATTTTCTCAGATCATATTAGTGAGTTTGCTAGATTAATTTTGATCTAGAGGGTTCCTAGATTATGAGGTAATTCTTTGATCCTGGCTTCCATATCATGTTAGAAGATGTGTAAGAAGCAATAAAAGCTAAAACAAACGAAAACTAATGGCTAAGAATGAAAGGAAATTAGAAAACCCCCGAAAACCCTAGAATTTTGTAGCAACTTGATCTAATTCGTTCGAGGTTCCCGATGTCAAAAAATTCTGAAATTTTATGTGGTGACTCCTTCAAAGGTGTAGATTTGATTTGGAAATTTTCAGCTCAAAATTCGCTCATTTGAATTTGATGAATTTTCCCTAATTTTCTAGTTTTTACCCAAAAACGCCAAAATTCTTGTCAAGAATCATCCCAAATCTGAAACCAAATGATAGAGTAGCGCAAATTCAAATAAAGAGAAAAACAAAGCAAACCAAAATAAAGAACAAATCTAAAAATTTAGATTTGCTTATGGTGGTGGCGTCAATGGAGGAAAAGCTTGAATATTTGGAGATGGCGTGATGAATTGATAGTTGTTATTTTGTCCTCGGTACCCTCTTAGACGCAATTATCTAAGCAAGCAACCTCAAGCGGCTCTAACCCACCCTCCTAGATGCAATTACCTAGGCAAGCAAGAGTGTGAAGATGATCTCCCTCACAAGAACTCGATGATCTTATGTTGAAGATGGCTTCTAGACAAGTTTACTGAACACTTGCAAACTCAAAGAATACTAAAATCTCCAAAGAGAACTTTTTACTAATCAATGAAATCTGAATTACAATGTGGGTGAAGCCTCCTTTATATAGGCCATGGAGAAGTTTTAATCCTACTAAACTTAGGAATTAAATACAATAAATAAATGCTAAAATCTAATCTCCTAATTAGATAAGTAACTTCTAATAATAAATAAATGCTAAAAATAAAATCCTAGTCAAATAAATCTGATCCTAATAGATATTGCAGAATCCTAAATTGATTTAAATTACAAATAATCAAATAAAATCTTGAAAATTCGTAATTATCCAAAAATCCCGTATTAATCCCGTATAGGAATTTCTGCATGCGCTGTCTTCGCTAAAATAAATCTGATCCTAATATATTCAGTTTCTTGTCCAAGATGCATCGTTTTTGACCTTCTATGCGTGCATTGTTTTGGTCATTATTGTTTGCATCGAACAAATTCAGCTTCTTGTCCAATATGAGTAATTTAACCCCGTTCATGCACGTATCACTTCACCCCACCATTATCACTATCCATCATCTTGCCCTATTCACCCTACATAAGCCGCCCACCACACTTCACCAAATCTGCCCAACTTCATCATACTTCCGCACATCCCTTATCACCTTACTTCAACTTCCATATAAGTCTATCTTACTTTGCAGGAATCACTTGCTTGCCTTCCAAGATCATACAATCAAAGGCCATCTCCAATAACAACGAGGATGGGAGGATATCACGTTCCTTCCTAAAGATCACCCAAACCCAATAGCCGGGTTCAAAGTTGACTCGCTTTCGCCCTTTATTTGCTTTTGTTCACATTGCTTTGTTATTTTCTCAATTTTCTCTCGAACTTTTTGATGAAGCTTTTTCACGAATTCAACCTTGTTTTTCCTGTCAGTGTTTAAAGCTTGATCAATGGGTAAAGTAATAAATCCATAGGAGACAATGGATTAAACCCATATACAACCTCAAATGGTGTGAATTTGGTGGCTGAACGAACTGATCTATTGTAAGCAAATTCCACATGTGGCAAGCTCTCTTCCCACGATTTTAGACTCTTGCTAATCAAAGACCGTAACAAAGTTGAAAACGATTTACCACTTTAGTTTGGCCATCAGTTTGAGGATGACAAGTTGTAGAGAACAATAACTGTCTCAATCCTGCTCCATAAAGACCTCCAGAAATGACTCCAAAACTTCATATCTCGATCTGAAACGATTGTCATCGGAAGTCCATGTAAACACACAATCTCCCTGGAAAATAGATTAGCAATATTGGAAGCATTATTAGTTTTATGACATGAAATAAAGTGTGCCATTTTTGAAAGACAACCTCGAAAATGGAATCTCTGCCATTCTTTGTTCTAGGAATCCCTAAAACAAAGTCTATGGAAATGTCAACCCATGGCTCTTTAGAGATTGGTAATGGCGTGTACAACCCTTGAGGTTGAAGTCTTGATTTTGCCCTTTTGCAAGTGATACATCGCTAACAATTTCATTCCACATCCCTTTTCATTTTTGGCCAAAACAAATGCTCTTGTAGGATGTTTAACGTCTTGTTAACCCCAAAATGTCCCATAAGCCCCCCGCTATGGGCTTCCTTCACTAAGACCTCAAACACAAATCCAATAAGTTTATATTCAAGAGAATTAAGAAGCACATACCTCTGTGATAAGGCATCACAACAATATTCTCTTTTCCCTTCTTGTACTTGATGATGTATGGGAATGACTCAAGGAATTCCACCCACTTGGTGTGTCTCTTGTTGAGTTTGTGTTGTCCCTTGATGTGTTTCAATGACTCATGGTCTGTATGCACAACAAATTCCTTCGACCATAGGTAATGCTGCCATTTTTCCAAGGCCCTAATTAAAGCATACATTTCCTTGTCGTATGTTGGATAGTTCAAGGTTGCTCCATTTAGTTTCTCTCTAAAATATGCAATTGGACGTCCCTCTTTGATAAAACAGCATTGATTCCTACACCTGAAGCATCACACTCGATCTCGAATGTCTTATCAAAGTTTGGTAAGGAAAGCAATGATGCCTTTGTTAAGCATTCCTTAATCTGATTAAAAGCCTGTTCTTGCTCAATATTCAAAAAGAAACTTGCATTCATTTTAATCACGTTAGTTAAAGGAGCAACAATGGTACTAAAATTAGGAATGAACCTTCGATAAAAACTAGCCAATCCATGAAAGCTCATTACCTAGCTAATGCTTGTAGGTTTCGACAACTCTTCAATTGCTTTTACCTTCTCATGATCAACCTCCAAGCCTTTAGAACTCACTACAAATCCTAAAAGCACAAGTTTGTTTATACAGAAAACACATTTTTTAAGTTAGCATACAATTTCTCTTTTTGAAGTGTATTCAAAATGAACCTGAGATGTAATTCATGGTCCTCCAAAGAATGGTTGTATATGAGAATGTCGTCAAAATAAACAACACAAAACTTACCAATATAATATCATAAGACGTGATCCATCAATCTTATAAACGTGCTAGGTGCATTTGTTAAACCAAAAGGCACGTCAGTCCACTCATACAAACCTTGTTTTGTTTTGAAAGCTATCTTTCATTCATCACCTTCTTTCATCCTGATTTGGTGATATCCGCTTTTAAGATCGATCTTTGATAACACAATAGAACCACTCAATTCATCCAACATATCATCTAGGTGTGGTATAGGATGTCAACATTTGATTATGATCTGATTGATTGCTCGACAATCTACACACATGCGCCATGACCCATCTTTCTTGGGTACAAACAATACATGAATGTCACATGGGCTTAAGCTCTCTCGAATATAGCCTTTTCCATCAATTCTTGTACTTGTCATTGCAACTCTTTTGTTTCCTCATGGTTACTCCTATATGCTGGTCGATTGGGGAATGTAGCACCATGCACAAAATCAATTTGATGTTCTATGCCACGAATAGGTTTTAAACCTCTTGGAATCTCATCGGTAAAACATCTTCAAAATCCTACAAAAGAGAAACAATAGAATAAGGCAATGTTGCAATAAGTTCATTAGTGTTTAAAAAGTTCTTCTTGTACAAAAGCACAAGAAGTGTTTGCCTCGCCAAAACACAATTTCTAATTTCACTACCCTCGCATCTCCCCCGCTTTCAATTTCACTCTCTCCCTTCCCATTTTTACTAGTACTTACTGCTTTTCTCTCATTCTCTCGCTCATTTTTCCTCTCATTTTCTATTTCTTTTTCTTTTAATCCTTGGAAACTCTTTTTCAAATGCATTTGATCATCATGTACTTGCTGCAGTGATAAAGGGGTTAGCACGTGCTTCTTTCCTTCAAAAGTGAATAAGTATCGATTGCTATACCCGTCATGATTCACTCTTCGATCGAACTGCCAAGGCCTCCCCAAAAGCAAGTGGCGGCATGCATGGGTACAACATCACATAGGACCTCGTCCTTGTATCTACTAATAGAAAATGGTATGAGTACCTTACTTGGTCACCTTCAATTCCCCACCTCCATTAAGCCATTGAAGCTTATACGGGTGTGGGTGTTTTCTTGTCACCAATCAAAGTCTGTCCGCCATTAATGTGCTGGCGACATTAGTACAACTTCTTCCATCTATAATCACAAAACATACCTTCCCATTGATATGGCAGCGTGTATGAAAGATATTCTCTCGTTGCTAGTCACCTTGCACCATTTGTGTATTTAGACTCCTCTTCACAACGAGTACTTCTCCATCAATGAGAGGGTCTAAGTCTTCATCATCTTCACTTATGGCATCAACTTCTTATTTTTCTAAGTCGGATTCAATCTTACCACTTCCTCGAATCACCGTAGTATGCCTATTTGGGCACTGACCAGCTACATGTCCCCTTCCAAGACATTTGAAGCATTGAATATCCTTGGATCGATTTGGTATAACTTGTGGGTTTCCTTTGTTCACATCAACAATCTTGTTGGGGTTTGAAGTCCTAATGTTTTCCTTGAACTGATTTGGTTTGTATGGCTATTTTAGAGCAATCTATCCCCATTTAGAATTCTAAATCCATTTAGAAGAAGAAGAAGAGTTGTTTCGCGACATACCTTTACGTTTAAATTGTTGTTCCACCTTCATAGCCAAGTGAACCAATTCTTCTAAGTCCACATAGTATTGCAAATCCACAATATCGGCTATGTCTTGATTTAGACCCTAATGAACCTTGCTGTGGTAGATTCAGTGTCCTCCTCCACATTTGCTCGTATCATTGCCATCTCCATCTCTTTAAAATAATATTCCACATTCATGTTGCCTTGTTTGAGGTTATGGAGTTAACGCAATAATTCTCGATGATAGTAGGCTGGTATAAATCTCTTCCGAATTATGCCTTTCATTTCCTCCCACGTGGACATCGGACGTTCTCCATTTCGTCGCATGTTCATGTTTAACTGGTTCCACCAAACTATTGCATAATTAGTGAATTCAATGGATGCTATTTTTACCTTCTTTTACTCGGAGTAATTGTGTGATAGAGTAGCGCAATCATGGATTTGGAAACCTTCAACCAAGTTGTTGCAAGTAACCTCAAGTGGCTCTAACCCACCCTTCTAGATGCAATTACCTAGGCAAAAGTGTGAAGATTATCTCCCTCACAAGAACTTGTTGAACTTATGTTGAAGAAGACTTTGAAGGCACAAGAATCAACACTTGCAAAAATAAACTCCCTAAATATTTCACAAATCAAAGAAATTTGTCATACATTGATGGAGGCTTCATCCTTTTATAGGTGAAGGATAGGCAAAGTAATTTAACTCCTACTAAAACAAGGAAAACCTAATCTACTTAAAATAATAAAAAATTACAGCCTTTAACTCCTTGTGCTTGTGCGGCAAGGGATAAGGTGATAAGGCAAGTGATAAGCTGATAAGGGCTGGTTGCTTGGGTGGCAAGTAAGCTTGATGAAGGCTGGTTTGCTTGGGCAGCAAGTAATGGGCTGATAAGAGCTAATTTGCTTGGGTAGCAAGTAAGAGCTGATATGGGCCTTTGTTTGGACGAATTTTAAGGGTATTTGGGCTTGCTTATATAGCAAGAAATTGGTTATTGGGTAAGAAGGCATGTATGGGCTGGTTTGAATGCTAAGTAGGCCTAAAAACACTTGTAAATCCTAATTTGGGCTAAAAGTAAAAATTGAACCCAATCTTTTATAGTAACAAGTATTGAGTCTAATTACAATAAAAAGGCTAATTAATGGACATCTAAAGGCTCATGGATATCCATCTCCAAAGGTGCAGCAAGTTGAGTTTTTATGACCCAATTATTCTTGAAGGATGTTAAGTGTGGACTTCCTTCAAGAAATTCTTCTTTCTTCATGGCAGCTTGTAATCCTTGGCTCACGAATACTTGGACGGTCGAATTCAGCTTGTCCTTGATTAGCTTAGACTTGGCTCGGGTTATTGGGCCAAGTGGAAAAGTAAGTCCATCTTGTCCTTGGAATTGCCTTGTGGTACATGTATCAAATTTTGAAGATGGATATACATGTATCAAAAACTCAACTTGCTGCACCTTTGGAGATGGATATCCATGAGCCTTTAGATGTCCATTAATTAGCCATTTTTATTGTAATTAGACCCAATACTTGTTACTATAAAAGGATTGGGTCAGATTTTTATTTTTAGCCCAAATTAGGATTTACAAGTGTTTTTAGGCCTAGTTAGCTTTTTAAACAGCCCACACATACCTCCTTGCCCAAGAACCAATTTCTTATCATCTAAACCAGCCCAAATATTCTTAAATTCGTCCAAATAAAGGCCCTATCAACTTTTACTTGCTGCCCAATTAAAACAGCTCTTATCAGCCCATTACTTGATGCCCAAGCAAACCAGCCTTCATCAAGTTTACTTGCTGCCCAAGCAACCAGCCCTTATCAGCTTATAACTTGCCTTATCACCCTATCCCTTGCCACACAAGCACAAGGAGTTTGAAGGCTGTTATTTTATTATTATTTTTAATTAGATTAGGTTTTCCTTGTTTTAGTAGAAGTTAAATTATTTTGTCTATCCTTCACCTATAAAAGGATGAAGCCTCCATCATTGTAAGACAGATTTTCTTTGATTTATGAAATATTTAGTGAGTTTGTTTTTGCAAGTGCTGATTACTTGTGCCTTCGAAGTCTTCTTCAACATAAGTTCGACGAGATCTTGTGAGGGAGATCATCTTCACACTTTTGCTTGCCTAGATAATCGCATCTATGAGGGTGGGTTAGAGCCGCTTGAGGTTGCTTGCTTAGATAATTGTGTCTAAGAGGGTGCCGAGGACAAAACAACATCAACAATTCATAAGCCATCTTCATCTTCAACCTTCACACCATCTTCCATAATTCCATAAACAAAGCTGGAATTTTCAGATTTGTTTTACTTATCTCTTTCCCAATCTTTTTTAATCTTTTTCTATATTCTTATTTCTTATGATATAATCCTTCATCTTGTCTTTCTTTCTTTAAATTTCCAGCCTTGAATCTGAAAATTTCAAGAAAATCCCTTCTTTTTTCTCTTGAATTTTCAGATCTGCCCAAACTTCCTTGATTGAGTCTAGAGCTCCTAGTTCTTGCAACAACTTGATTGAAAGCTTCCAAATCCAAGATTGTGCTACTCTATCAAAATTCTTCTTTCTTCATGGCAGCTTGCAATCCTTTGCTAACGAATCGTTGGACGGTCGAATTCAGCTTGTACTTGATTAGTTTAACTTGGCTCGGGTTATTGGGCCAAGTGGAAAAGTATGTCCATCTCGCCCTTGGAATTGCCTTGTGGTACATGCATCATCCCCTCCCTCCTCAAAAGGATTCATCCACGAATCTGAAACGTCAAAGGGAGAAAGATCAAAAACATTAAAAGTTGTACTCACAATATACTCACTGGGTAGATCAATTCGGTATGCATTGTTGTTGACTGGGAAAATCGAGTTGATCTTTTATTCGAGTATTATCAATGCCCCGAAGAGGATCAAGTTCCACGGTTGACTATCGAATTCACTAAATACGCATCCATTTGGTGGTCCCAATTGGTTCGCAATTGGCGTCTCAATGGAGAGATAACCTCATGGGGAGAACTTAAAGAAGTCATGCGAGAATGATTCGTTCCCCCATTATATCGGCGAGAGATCAAACAAAAGTTACAAAGAATCCGACAAGGCTACAAGACTGTTGATGAGTATCTCAAAGAGATGGAATCATTGATGCAAAGAGCCGATATCCAAGAGGATGAAGAGGATACAATGACTAGGTTTGTTGTCGGACTCAATGACAACATTCTTGAGGTACTCGAACTCAAAACCTATTACACCCTTCAAGAGGCATTCCAATTTGCCATGACAATTGAAAAGCGCATCAATGATCGACAATGATATCGACGAAAGAATTATCACTATGACAAAGGTATCACTCAACCTTTATCTCATTCTAATTCTTCTAAACCTTTGCTCGACTCAAGTAGACCAAAGCAGAAAATTGAAACATCCAAGTCACTGGAAAAACCAAGACAAAAACCCCCATGTTGGCGGAAAACACACAAACACTGAAACAAACTCGGGAGATTGTATGCTTCAACTGTAACGATCATGGATACTATAAAAGAGACTGCCCGAATACAAGACTCTTTCTTATTCGAGAAGATTGGATGATAGAGTAGCGCAATCTTGGGTTTGGAAGCCTTCAATCAATTTGTTGCAAGAACTAGGAGCTCTAGACTCATTCAAGGAAGTTTGGGCAGATCTGAAAATTCAAGAGAAAAGAGAAGGGATTTTCTTGAATTTTTCAGATTCAAGGCTGGAAATTTAAGGAAAGAAAGATGAGATGAAGGATTAGATGATAAGAAATAAGAATATGAATAAAAAGATGAGAAAAGATTAAGAAGAAGATAGGTAAAACAAATCTGAAAATTCCAGTTTTGTTTATGGAATTATGGAAGATGGTGTGAAGGTTGAAGATGAAGATGGCTTGCGAATTGTTGATGTTGTTTTGCCCTCGGCACCCTCTTAGACTCAATTATCTAAGCAACCAACCTCAAGCGGCTCTAACCCACCCTCCTAGACGCGATTATCTAGGCAAGCAAGAGTGTGAAGATGATCTCCCTCACAAGAACTCGTCGAACTTATGTTGAAGAAGACTTCGAAGGCACAAATCAGCACTTGCAAAAACAAACTCACTAAATATTTCATAAATCAAAGAAAATCTGTCTTACAATGATGGAGGCTTCATCCTTTTATAGGTGAAGGATAGACAAAGTAATTTAACTTCTACTAAAATAAGGAAAACCTAATCTAATTAAAAATAATAATAAAATAACATCCTTTAAACTCCTTGTGCTTGTGTGGCAAGGGATAGGGTGATAAGGCAAGTTATAAGCTGATAAGGGCTGGTTGCTTGGGCAGCAAGTAAACTTGATGAAGGCTGGTTTGCTTGGGTATCAAGTAATGGGCTGATAAGAGCTGTTTTGATTGGGCAGCAAGTAAAAGTTGATAGGGCCTTTATTTGGACGAATTTAAGGGTATTTGGGCTGGTTTAGATGATAAGAAATTGGTTCTTGGGCAAGGAGGCATGTGTGGGCTGTTTAAAAAGCTAACTAGGCCTAAAAACACTTGTAAATCCTAATTTGGGCTAAAAATAAAAATCTGACCCAATCCTTTTATAGTAACAAGTATTGGATCTAATTACAATAAAAATGGCTAATTAATGGACATCTAAAGGCTCATGGATATCCATCTCCAAAGGTGCAGCAAGTTGAGTTTTTGTGACCCAATTATTCTTGAAGGATGTTAAGTGTGGACTTCCTTCAAGAAATTCTTCTTTCTTCATGGCAGCTTGTAATCCTTGGCTCACGAATACTTGGACGGTCGAATTCAGCTTGTCCTTGATTAGCTTAGACTTGGCTCGGGTTATTGGGCCAAGTGGAAAAGTAAGTCCATCTTGTCCTTGGAATTGCCTTGTGGTACATGTATCATCCACTCCCTCCTCAAAAGGATTCCTCCATGAATCTGAAACATCAAAGGGAGAAAGATTAGAAACATTAAAAGTTGTACTCACATTATACTCACCTGGTAGATCAATTCGGTATGCATTGTTGTTGATCCTTTCAAGCACTTGGAATGGTCCATCTCCTCATGGATCCAATTTGGATTTCCTATGGTTCGAAAATCTTTCTTTACGCATGTGCAACCAAACCCAATCTCCTGGTTCAAAGACAACTTGGCGTCGGCCTTTGTTGACTTTGGCAGCAACGTTTTCATATGTTTTCTCCATTCTTTGCTTTGCCTTAGTGTGAATGGATTTAACTAACTCTGCTTTCTTTTCGCCATCTAAGCTGCTAATATTATTAATAGGTAATGGAACAATGTCTAATGTAGTTAAGGGGTTAAAACCATAAACTACTTCAAATGGAGAATAACCAGTGGATGAATGAATAGAACGGTTGTAGGCAAACTCTACAAATGGTAGATATTCTTCCCAAGTTTTTGTGTTCTTACCGACAACAGTTCTGAGTAATGCACCTAAGATCCGATTTGTTACCTCGGTTTGTCCATCCGTCTGTGGGTGACAAGTAGTAGAATAAAGAAGTTTGGTACCTATCTTTCCCGCAAAACCTTCCAAAAATGGCTTATGAACTTTACATCTCTATCGGAAACGATGGTGCATGGAATTCCATGAAGTCGTACTACTTCTCTAAAGAAGAGATCGGCTACATGTGTTGCATCATCCGTTTTATGGCATGGTATGAAGTGAGCCATCTTTGAAAACCTGTCGACCACAACAAAAATACTATTTCGACCCTTAGGACTTACCTTGGATTTTGCTTGTTTACATACGATGCAAGATGCACATACCTTTTCCACAGTTTTCCTCATATGTGGCCAAAAAAATGCTTCATTACCATGTCTAACGTTTTGGAGATGCCAAAGTGCCCCATTAAGCCTCCGAAGTGTGATTCATGGACTAGCAATTCTCTAATGGAGCCTTGTGGTATACACAACCTGTTTATTCGGAAAAGAAACCCATCTACAAGATAAAACTTGTTAAAAGCACCTTTTAAACAATGAGTATAAATTTCCTTGAAATCTGGATCATTAGCATACAATTTCTTTATATGTTCGAATCCCAATATAGTAGCATGCATTTGAGTAATTAGGGTATACCTTCTAGATAGTGCATCTGCTACTACATTATCCTTACCTTTTTTGTACTTGATCACATAAGGGAATGTTTCAATAAACTCCACCCACCGAGCATGTCTCTTGCTCAAATTATCTTGGCCGTTTAGCCACTTCAATGATTCGTGGCCGGTGTGTATGATGAACTCCTTTGGAAGAAGGTAGTGTTGCCAAACTTCAAGTACACAAACTAATGCAAGGATCTCTTTATCATAAGTCGAGTAGTTCAAATGTGCTCCTTTTAACTTCTCGCTAAAGTAAGCGATTGGTTGTTTTTCCTGTAAAAGAACTGCGCCTATGCCTATACCAGAGGCATCACATTCTAACTCAAAAGTTTTAGAAAAATCGGGAAGACGAAGAATTGGGGCAGTACAAAGTTTACCTTTTAGTGTTTGGAAGGCTTGTTCTTGTGCCTCACCCCAATGAAAACCTACTATTTTTTTGATGATATCTGTCAATGGTGCGGCAATGGAAGAGAAATCCTGTGCACTTACTATAAAGCCTAGAAAACTAAGACTTTCCGATAGAGTAGCGCAAATTCGAATAAAGAGAAAAACAAAACAAACCAAAATAAAGAACAAATCTAAAAATTCAGATTTGCTTATGGTGGTGGCGTCAATGGAGGAAGCTTGAATATGTGGAGATGGCGTGATGAATTGATAGTTGTTGTTTTGTCCTCGGCACCCTCTTAGACGCAATTATCTAAGCAAGCAACCTCAAGCGGCTCTAACCCACCCTCCTAGATGTAATTACCTAGGCAAGCAAGAGTGTGAAGATGATCTCCCTCACAAGAACTCGATGATCTTATGTTGAAGATTGCTTCTAGACAAGTTTATCGAACACTTGCAAACTCAAAGAATACTAAAATCTCCAAAGAGAAATTTTTATTAATCAATGAAATCTGAATTACAATGCGGGTGAAGCCTCCTTTATATAGGCCATTGAGAAGTTTTAATCCTACTAAACTTAGGAATTAAATACAATAAATAAATGCTAAAAATAAAATCTTAATTAAATAAATCTGATCCTAATAGATATTACAGAATCCTATGTTGATTTAAATTATAAATAATCAAATAAAATCTTGAAAATTCGTAATTATCCAAAAATCCCGTATAGGAATTTCTGCATGCGCTGTCTTCGCTAAAATAGACGTATCTTGAGATCCAGATGTCCGATTGAGGCGTTTAAGATGCGTTGGAAAGCTAATTTGCAGCCGGACAAGTTTTAAGAAGACATGTTGACCCATAAATGCCTGGATCCCATCCAAAAATTCGTCGCAAGTTAGCTGACTTTGCAGACTTCACAAACAAATTCAGTTTCTTGTCCAAGATGCATCGTTTTTGACCTCCTATGCGTGCATTGTTTTGGCCATTATTGTTTGCATCGAACAAATTCAGCTTCTTGTCCAATATGAGTAATTTAACCCCGCTCATGCATGTATCACTACTCACTAAGTTTACACGACTATCACCATCAATAATTAAAGAACATAGATTACCTTGTATCTTACGTCGTGACTGAAAAATATTTATTGGTATACGATAACGAGTGTTGAAAAGAGAATAAAACATCCTAATTGCTTTAAGAATCCAAAGAAAAGGTTAGACACCAATAGAATTATAGTTGCAAGGAGAAAGAAGTGTATGCAACTTTTAGTCCTACTAACACAAGGAAACAAGAAGGTGTTAGAAGATGTGTAAGAAGCAATAAAAGCTAAAACAAACGAAAACTAATGGCTAAGAATGAAAGAAAATTAGAAAAACCCCGAAAACCCTAGAATTTTGCAGCAACTTGATCTACTCCGTTCAAGGTGTTCCCGATGTCAAAAAGTTCTAAATTTTATTTGGTGACTCCTCCAAAGCTGTAGATCTGATCTGGAAATTTTCAGCTCAAAATTTGCTCATTTGAATTTGACGAATTTTCCCTAATTTTTGAGTTTTTCACCCAAAAACGCCAAAATTCTTGTCAAGAATCGTCCCAAATCTGATACCAAATGATAGAGTAGCACAAATTCGAATAAAGAGAAAAACAAAGCAAACCAAAATAAAGAACAAATCTAAAAATTCAGATTTGCTTATGGTGGTGGCGTCAATGGAGGAAGCTTGAATATGTTGAGATGGCGTGATCAATTGATAGTTGTTTTTTTGTCCTCGGCACCCTCTTAGACGCAATTATCTAAGCAAGCAACCTAAAGCGGCTCTAACCCACCCTCCTAGATGCAATTACCTAGGCAAGCAAGAGTGTGAAGATGATCTCCCTCACAAGAACTCGATGATCTTATGTTGAAGATGGCTTCTAGACAAGTTTACCGAACACTTGCAAATTCAAAGAATACTAAAATTTCCAAAGAGAACTTTTTACTAATCAATGAAATCTGAATTATAATGTGGGTGAAGCCTCCTTTATATAGGCCATGGAGAAGTTTTAATCCTACTAAACTTAGGAATTAAATAAAATAAATAAAAGCTAAAATCTAATCTCCTAATTAGATAAGTAACTTCTAATAATAAATAAATGCTAAAAATAAAATCCTAGTCAAATAAATCTGATCCTAATAGATATTGCAGAATCCTATATTTATTTAAATTACAAATAATCAAATAAAATCTTGAAAATTCGAAATTATCCAAAAATCCCGTATTAATCCCGTATAGGAATTTCTGCATGCGCTGTCTTCGCTAAAATAGACGTATCATGAGATCTATATGTCCGATTGAGTCGTTTCAAGATGCGTTGAAAAGATAATTTGCAGCCGGACAAGTTTTAAGAAGACATGTTGACCCATAAATGCCTGGATCCCATCCAAAAATTCGTTGCAAGTTAGCTGACTTTCCAGACTTCACAAACAAAATCAGTTTCTTGTCCAAGATGCATCGTTTTTGACCTCCTATGCGTGCATTGTTTTGGCCATTATTGTTTGCATCGAACAAATTCAGCTTCTTGTCCAATATGAGTAATTTAACCCCGCTCATGCATGTATCATTCCCCCACTCCTCAAAAGGATTCGTCCTCGAATCTAAATCGGCAATGAGAGAACAATCATCAACTTCAATTGAAAAGGCTTCTTTGTTGTATGTGGAGTGATCTAATTGAGATCCTCTCAATGGTTCAACAAAATCCTGAAAAAATAAGACAACACTACTCGAACATTTGTAATGACTAGTCAAAACAAAATCACTCATCACGTTCTTTTTCTTGTCTTTCTCTTTTGGGCTTTGTGTGACTTTTACCTCATATGTATTTTCACTCACCAAATTTGGGCCATTAATTTGACTTTTTTCACTCTCGGCCTCTTTACTCTCAGTCTTTTGTATCTCACATCCCATATCCCTCTCATAAAATTTATCATCAATGTACAATTTCTGATGAGGAGAAAGTGTTTCTAACGGAATGATAGGACAAGAATCAAATGAAGGGTTAGAATTACAGTTACTTTCTTCGTGGGAAGGTGATGAGAGTATAGCAAGTGGACCTACTACTTCACACGAGGGATTATAAGCATTGTCATCTTGTCTAATGTGTTCACTGTCACTATCCTTTTGTTTGGGAGATGGTTCTTCTCCAATATCAACATTTGCACAAATGCTAGAAGTAGAAGTACGAAGAGAATCATGTGTACCTTCTAGTTTTGGGATGTCTTCATGGTTGGTTTCCTTTGTGTGGTCAATTGATTCAGCCTTTTGAGCTTCCAATCTTTTTCGTTTTATCCTCTCACACAGTTTTTTTGCTTTTGCTATTTCTTCATCTACTTTTTCCGGCTCTATTGTAGCAAACGAGAGCTTCTGGCCTTGGTGCACAACCGAGTATCCATTTGTATTGATTTGATGGACAGCGCCCCGATCATTTTTCCAAGGTCTTCCTAATAATAGCTAGTGGGTGACTTCCATAGGAACCACGTCACACCATACATCATCACAATAGCTTCCAAGGGTAAAAGAGATTAAACCACGTTCGGTTACCTTCATATCCGGTCCGCTATTAAACCCTTGAAGATGATACGGCTTAGGGTGTTCTTGGCATGGTAGATCGAGTGCATCAACAATGAAGCTACTCACTAAGTTTACACGACTATCACCATCAATAATTAAAGAACATAGATTACCTTGTATCTTACATCGTGGCCGAAATTTTTTTATTGGTATACGATAACGAGTGTTGAAAAGAGAATAAAACATCCTAATTGCTTTAAGAATCCAAAGAAAAGGTTAGACACCAATAGAATTATAGTTGCAAGGAGAAAGAAGAGTATGCAACTTTTAGTCCTACTAACACAAGGAAACAAGAAGGTGTTAGAAGATGTGTAAGAAGCAATAAAAGCTAAAACAAACGAAAACTAATGGCTAAGAATGAAGGAAAATTAGAAAAACCCCGAAAACCCTAGAATTTTGCAGCAACTTGATCTACTCCGTTCGAGGTGTTCCCGATGTCAAAAAATTATGAAATTTTATGTGGTGACTCCTCCAAAGGTGTAGATCTGATCTGGAAATTTTTAGCTCAAAATTCGCTCATTTGAATTTGACGAATTTTCCCTAATTTTTGAGTTTTTCACCCAAAAACGCCAAAATTCTTGTCAAGAATCGTCCCAAATCTGATACCAAATGATAGAGTAGCGCAAATTCGAATAAAGAGAAAAACAAAACAAACCAAAATAAAGAACAAATCTAAAAATTCAGATTTGCTTATGGTGGTGGCGTCAATGGAGGAAGCTTGAATATGTGGAGATGGTGTGATGAATTGATAGTTGTTGTTTTGTCCTCGGCACCCTCTTAGACGCAATTATCTAAGCAGGCAACCTCAAGCGGCTCTAACCCACCCTCCTAGATGCAATTACCTAGGCAAGCAAGAGTGTGAAGATGATCTCCCTCACAAGAACTCGATGATCTTATGTTGAAGATAGCTTCTAGACAAGTTTACCGAACACCTGCAAATTCAAAGAATACTAAAATTTCCAAAGAGAACTTTTTACTAATCAATGAAATCTGAATTATAATGTGGGTGAAGCCTCCTTTATATAGGCCATGGAGAAGTTTTAATCCTACTAAACTTAGGAATTATATACAATAAATAAATGCTAAAATCTAATCTCCTAATTAGATAAGTAACTTCTAATAATAAATAAATGCTAAAAATAAAATCCTAGTCAAATAAATCTGATCCTAATAGATATTGCAGAATCCTATATTGATTTAAATTACAAATAATCAAATAAAATCTTAAAAATTCGTAATTATCCAAAAATCCCGTATTAATCCCGTATAGGAATTTCTGCATGCGATGTCTTCGCTAAAATAGACGTATCTTGAGATCTAGATGTCCGATTGAGGCGTTGGAAAGCTAATTTGCAGCCGGACAAGTTTTAAGAAGACATGTTGACCCATAAATGCCTGGATCCCAATCAAAAATTCGTCGCAAGTTAGCTGACTTTCCATACTTCACAAAAAAATTCAGTTTCTTGTCCAAGATGCATCATTTTGACCTCCTATGCGTGCATTGTTTTGGCCATTATTGTTTGCATCGAACAAATTCAGTTTCTTGTCCAATATGAGTAATTTAACCCCGTTCATGCATGTATCACTTTCACTACAAAACACGCACTTTTCCATGTTAGCATATAATTGTTCTCTTCGGAGAACTTCGAAGACCGATCTCACATGAAAGATATGTAAATCAAAAGAAGAAGAGTAGATAAGAATATCATCGAAATAAACAACAACTATTAATTCATCACGCCATCTCCACATATTCAAGCTTCCTCCATTGACGCCACCACCATAAGCAACAAACTTACCTCTAAACTCCCGAAGGACATGGTTCATCAATCTCATGAATCTGCTAGGGGCACTGGTCAAGCCAAATGGCATAACTGTCCATTCATATAAACCGAACTTTGTTTTGAAAGCGGTTTTCCATTCATCTCCTTCTTTCATTCGAATTTGATGATAACCACTCTTCAAATCAATCTTGGTGAAGATGCATGCACCATAGAGTTCATCAAGCATGTCATCTAATCGTGGAATAGGATGCCTATACTTGATTGTTATTCGGTTGATCGGTCGACAATCGACACACATTCTATATGAACCATCTTTCTTTGGCACTAAAAGTACTGGAGAGGCACAAGGGCTTAAACTCTCACGAATGTAGCCTTTGTTGAGTAGTTCTTCCACTTGCTTTTCTAACTCCTTGGTTTCGTCGGGATTACATCTATATGCTAGTCTATTTGGAATAGAAGAACCCGAAATTAGGTCAATTTGATGTTCAATTCCTCTTAAGGGTGGCAAACCGTCAGGTGGATCACCTAAAACATAATTGAAATCCTGCAAAAGAGAAACAAACACACTAGGCAAACTTTTGTTATTGTTAGTGATAGAAAAAAATTGTTCCCTAAAGCGGATGAGGATGCAAGGCTGTTTAAGGAAGGGGGCTTGCCTCACTTCTTTTTCTCTCGCATAAATATTTTGAGACACTCTTTTTTTCTCACATTTAGGATCACTCACCACCCCTGGGCCTATACTTATTTGGCTTTTATCACTATTGGCCTCTTTTGTATTTGCCTTTTGTTTTTCATTCTTTTTTTCTTTTTCATCTTTTTTTATTCCCACCTCCTCACAAAACTTCTTCATTCGCATCTGATCTTTGTACACCTCTTTTGGATCGAGTGGAGCCAAGGTATACTTTTTGCCATGGTATACAAAGGAATGCTTATTTAACTTACCATGGTGAGTCACATCACGGTCATACTACCACGGTCGTCCTAAAAGTAAGTGAGATGCTTGCATAGGGATAACATCACACCAAACGTCATCACAATATTTACCCATAGTAAAAGTGATTAAGGCACGTTTGTTTACCTTTAATTCTGACCCTTCATGAAGCCATTGGAGATAATATGGCTTTGGATGGCGTTGACAAGGTAGGTCAAGTGCATCAACTAGATAGCTGCTCACCACATTCGCACAACTTCCGCTATCAATGATGACAGAATATAGTTTGCCTCTGATCAAACATCTTGTGTGGAAAATATTTGTTCTTTGCATCTCCGTATCGTCGATTGCTTGGATATTAAGTGAACGTTGAATCACCAAGCTTTTAGGATTAGGTTCATCACTAGAGTAACCACCGACGATGAATTCATTGTCGGACAATTCCTCCTCCGACTCGGATGAGTAGCTTCCATCTTCTCGAATAAGAAAGAGTCTTGTATTCGGGCAGTCTCTTTTATAGTGTCCATGACCGTTGCACTTAAAGCATACAATCTCCCGAGTTTGTTTGAGTGTTTGTGTGTTTTCCACCAACATGGGGGTTTTTGTCTTGGTTTTGTCTAGTGACTTGGATGTTTCAATTTTCTGCTTTGGTCTACTTGAGTCGAGCAAAGGTTTAGAAGAATTAGAATGAGATAAAGGTTGAGTGATACCTTTGTCATAGTGATAATTCTTTTGTCGATATCGTTGTCGATCTTTGATGCGCTTTTCAATTGTCATGGCGAATTGGAATGCCTCTTGAACGGTGTAGTAGGTTTTGAGTTCAAGTACCTCAAGAATGTTGTCATTGAGTCCGACAACAAACCTAGTCATTGTATCCTCTTCATCCTCTTGGATATCGGCTCTTTGCATCAATGATTCCATCTCTTTGAGATACTCATCAACAGTCTTGTAGCCTTGTCGGATTCTTTGTAACTTTTGTTTGATCTCTCACCGATATAATGGGGGAACGAATCGTTCTCGCATGACTTCTTTAAGTTCTCCCCATGAGGTTATCTTGGCTTCTCCATTGAGACGCCGATTGCGAACCAATTGGGACCACCAAATGGATGCGTATTCAGTGAATTCGAGAGTCAACAGTGGAACTTGATCCTCTTTGGGGCATTGATAATACTCGAATAGAAGATCAACTCGATTTTCCCAGTCACAATAAGCATCAGGGTCATACCTTCCTTGAAAAGGTGGTACAGTGATTTTTGGTTTGGCTAAGGTGTTTGTTGCTCGTCTCGGCTCTATGCGAGGATTGTGCCCATGCAGGGGGTTTTGGCGTCTATTCTGAATGGGAACAAGATTTGGACGCCTAGGCTCTTTAGTATCGCTTGCAATTGCAGTGGTTTCTAATCTCCCAATGGTTTGAGTGATTGCGGTTACGACTGTATCGGTGTGCAGCTTGGCTGCCAAAGAGGTTACAATCCGTTCAAGTTTATTGAGAGTATTCGAAACTTCTTGAAGAGTCACTTCATGTGGTTCTTCGTCGTTACTCGTTTCTAACATCCTGAAACACTCAGATTTAAAAAGTTGAAAAGCAAAAGAAAACTAGAAATCTCACTAAACACTCCAAGGAATAAATATTTAGCGAGGCAAGTAAACAGATCTCGTGATCTTTAAAGACCTTCCTGTCACAAGTCAACAAGTTACAATCAGAGTTTAATCCTAACAATGAGTCCTAATTGTACTAGGAGTCCAATGAAAGGCTTGACACCAATTGAATATAGTTGCAAGAAAGAAGGATTGGAATGCAACTTTTAGTCCTACTCACACCAGAAAAGAGAAGGTGTTAAATTGCGTAATAGAAGAAGGAAAAAGCAAAACAAAGGAACTTAAGTAACTAAGAGAAGAAAAAAAATTAGTAGAGAAAGATGATAACCCCAAAACCCAGAAACAACTTGAAGGAAGAAATCCAATGTTGAATCCACTTCAATGTGATGCTTGTGGTGGTTGATGATTCTTGATGGTGGTTGGTGGCTAGGTATAAGCTTTCTCACTTTTCTTTCTTTTCTTTTCTTTTTTATTTATTTTTTATTTTTTCTCTTTTTTTTCTTTTTACAAGGTAAATAAACTGAAAATAACGAAAATTGAAGAAAAATAATGAAAATAGGGTTAAAGAAGGGGGAAAACCCTAATTTGGCTGAAATTTTATCCACTTCGTTCGAGGTGTTCCCAACTCCAAAAATTCTGAAATTTTGTGTGGTGACTCCACCAATGGTGTAGATCGGATCTGGAAAGTTTCAACTCAAAATTCACTCGTTTGGTTTTGACAAATTTTCCCTAATTTTTGAGTTTTTTTTCCCCAAAAACGCCAAAATTCTTGCCAAGAATCATCCCAAATCTGATACCAAATGATAGAGTAGCGCAATCTTGGATTTGGAAGCCTTCAATCAAGTTGTTGCAAGAACTAGGAGCTCTAAATTCATTCAAGGAAGTTTGGGCAGATCTGAAAATTCAAGAGAAAAGAGAAGGGATTTTCTTGAATTTTTCAGATTCAAGGCTGGAAATTTAAAGAAAGAAAGACGAGATGAAGGATTAGATGATAAGAAATAAGAATATAAATAAAAAGATTAGAAAAGATTAAGAAGAAGATAGGTAAAACAAATCTGAAAATTCCAGTTTTGTTTATGGAATTATGGAAGATGGTGTGAAGGTCGAAGATGAAGATGGCTTGCGAATTGTTGATGTTGTTTTGTCCTCGGCACCCTCTTAGACTCAATTATCTAAGCAAGTAACCTCAAGCGGCTCTAACCCACCCTCCTAGACGCGATTATCTAGGCAAGCAAGAGTGTGAAGATGATCTCCCTCACAAGAACTCGTCGAACTTATGTTGAAGAAGACTTCGAAGGCACAAGTATATCCTACAACATCCTACAACATATCCTACAACATCTATCTCGTCATCATCCATTCATCGGAGAGATTCGTGCCGTTTGCAGGTGTTTGCCTATTCAATTGCGATTAGGAGGGTGTCAAGGACAAATCTATCCAACATCGCCACCATCAAATTCATCATATCTCGTTTTCTACATCAAGATCATGCTTTATTATCGGTTTGCTGAATGTGGAGTTTGGGGTTTTCTCGGATCATATTAGTGAGTTTGCTAGATTAATTGTGATCTAAGGGTTCCTAGATTTTGAGGTAATTCTTGGATCCTAGCTTCCGTATCAATTGGTAATCAGAGCCTTGGTTTAGGTGTTTGAAACAATTATCTTTTACTGTTGTTTTAGTAGTTGAGAAAAAAGAAAAAATATATATAATTCTCTATATAGATCATAGTTTTAATATTTCATTCCTAGAGACATCTCAAGAGACTTGAAGGTTGTGATCAACAACTCTTAAGATTCGGGACGAATCGTTTTCAACAGGGGGAGAATGATACATGTATGGGGGGCTAAAATGATGCATTGTAGCCAAAGAGTTGAAGCTGTTTTATAAGTCTGGAATTTCAGCCGACTTGCATCGAATTTTCGGATGGGATCCGGGCACTTCTGAGTCTACATGTCTTCTTCAAACATATTCCTCTATCTCTTAGCTTTCCAATGCATCTTGAAACACATCAATCCAACATCGGGATCTCAAGTTATGTCCATTTTAGTGAAGACTGTGCGAGCAGAAATCTCTATACGATTTTATCACGGGAAATATTATTTATTACGAATTTTCAATAATTTTATTGATTATTTGTACTTAAATTTAATCTAGGATTCTTTATGAAGATATTTAGATGATTTAGGATTAAATTTGTTATTTATTTATTAGTTTTTTAGGTTAGATAAAATATGTTTATTTATTTTATTATTATCTTTACTTTTCCTAATTTCAGTTGAACTCTTCATTTGTAGCCTATTTAAAGGCATATTTGCTTTACTAATAAGAACAACATCATGAATTTATGAGTTGCAAAAACCTTTGGCCATGGGCCATTTTATTTTTAAGGTAGATAGATTTGCCTTGTTATTTTTCGTATCAGAAGTCTTCTTCAACGTAAGTTCGTCAAGTTCTTGTAATGGAGATCATCTTTACACTCTTGCTTGCCTAGGTAATTGCATCTAGGAGGGTGGGATAGAGCCGCTTGAGGTTGCTTGCTTAGATAATCGCGTCTAAGAGGGTGCCGAGGACAAAATATCCTACAACATCTATCTCGTCATCATCCATTTATCAGAGAGATTCGTGCCGTTTGCAGGTGTTTGCCTATTCAATTGCGATTAGGAGGGTGCCAAGGACAAATCTATCCAACATTGCCACCATCAAATTCATCTTATCTCGTTTTCTACATCAAGATCATGCTTTATTATCGGTTTGCTGAACGTGGAGTTTGGGGTTTTCTCGGATCATATTAGTGAGTTTGCTAGATTAATTGTGATCTGAGGGTTCCTTGATTTTGAGGTAATTCTTGGATCCTAGCTTCCGTATCAATTGGTAATCAAAGCCTTGGTTTAGGTGTTTGAAACAATTATCTTTTACTGTTGTTTTAGTAGTTGAGAAAAAAGAAAAAATATATATAATTCTCTATATAGATCCTAGTTTTAATATTTTATTCCTGGAGACATCTCAAGAGACTTGAAGGTTGTGATCAACAACTCTTAAGATTCGGGACGAATCGTTTTCAACAGGGGGAGAATGATACATGTATGGGGGGAGGGGGGGGGCTAAAATGATGCATTGTAGCCAAAGAGTTGAAGCTGTTTTATAAGTCTGGAATTTCAGCCGACTTGCATCGAATTTTCGGATGGGATCCGGGCACTTCTGAGTCTACATGTCTTCTTCAAACATATTCCTCTGTCTCTTAGCTTCCCAATGCATCTTGAAACGCATCAATCCGACATCGGGATCTCAAGTTATGTCCATTTTAGTGAAGACTGTGCGAGCAGAAATCTCTATACGATTTTATCACGGGAAATATTATTTATTACGAATTTTCAATAATTTTATTGATTATTTGTACTTAAATTTAATCTAGGATTCTTTATGAAGATATTTAGATGATTTAGGATTAAATTTGTTATTTATTTATTAGTTTTTTAGGTTAGATAAAATATGTTTATTTATTTTATTATTATCTTTACTTTTCCTAATTTAAGTTGAACTCTTCATTTGTAGCCTATTTAAAGGCATATTTGCTTTACTAATAAGAACAACATCATGAATTTATGAGTTGCAAGAACCTTTGGCCATGGGCCATTTTATTTTCAAGGTAGATAGATTTACCTTGTTATTTTAAAGATCGTAAGTCTTCTTCAACGTAAGTTCGTCAAATTCTTGTAATGGAGATCATCTTCACACTCTTGCTTGCCTAGGTAATTGCATCTAGGAGGGTGGGTTAGAGCCGCTTGAGGTTGCTTGCTTAGATAATCGCGTCTAAGAGGGTGCCGAGGACAAAATATCCTACAACATCTATCTCGTCATCATCCATTCATCGGAGAGATTCGTGCCGTTTGCAGGTGTTTGCCTATTCAATTGCGATCAGGAGGGTGCCAAGGCCAAATCTATCCAACATCGCCACCATCAAATTCATCCTATCTCGTTTTCTACATCAAGATCATGCTTTATTATCGGTTTGCTGAACGTGGAGTTTGGGGTTTTCTCGGATCATATTAGTGAGTTTGCTAGATTAATTGTGATCTGAGGGTTCCTAGATTTTGAGGTAATTCTTGGATCCTAGCTTCCGTATCATTTTGTGAGGAGGTGGGAATAAAAAAAGATGAAAAAGAAAAAAAGAATGAAAAACAAAAGGCAAATACAAAATAAGCCAGTAGTGATAAAAGCCAAATAAGTATAGGCCCAGGGTTTGGTGAGTGGTCCTAAATGTGAGAAAAAAAGAGTGTCTCAAAATATTTATGCGAGAGAAAAAGAAGTGAGGTAGCCCCCTTCCTTAAACAGCCTTGCATCCTCATCCGCTTTAGGGAACAATTTTTTCTATCACTAACAATAACAAAAGTTTGCCTAGTGTGTTTGTTTCTCTTTTGTAGGACTTCAATGATGTTTTAGGTGATCCATCTGACGGTTTGCCACCCTTAAGAGGAATTGAAAATCAAATTGACCTAATTCTGGGTTCTTCTATTCCAAATAGACCAGCATATAGATGTAATCCCTACGAATCCAAGGAGTTAGAAAAGCAAGTGGAAGAACTACTCAACAAAGGCTACATTCGTGAGAGTTTAAGCCCTTGTGCCGTTCTAGTACTTTTGGTGCCAAAGAAAGATGGTTCATATAGAATGTGTGTCGATTGTTGGCCGATCAACCGAATAACAATCAAGTATAGGCATCCTATTCCACGATTAGATGACATGCTTGATGAACTCTACGGTGCATTCATCTTCACCAAGATTGATTTGAAGAGTGGTTATCATCAAATTCGAATGAAAGAAGGAGATGAATGGAAAACCACTTTCAAGTCAAAGTTCAGTTTATATGAATGGACAGTTATGCCATTTGGTTTGACCAATGCCCCTAGCACATTCATGAGATTGATGAACCATGTCCTTTGGGAGTTTAGAGGTAAGTTTGTTGTTGTTTATTTCGATGATATTCTTATCTACTCTTCTTCTTTTGATTTACATATTTTTCATGTGAGATCGGTCTTCAAAGTTGTCCGAAGAGAACAATTATATGCTAACATGGAAAAGTGCGTGTTTTGTAGTGAAAGTCTTAGTTTTCTAGGCTTTATAGTAAGTGCACAGGGTATCCATGTTGACAATGAAAAAGTCAAAGCAATTCAAGAATGGCCCACACCATCATCCATAACCGAGGTGAGATCCTTCCATGGCCTAGCAAGATTCTACCGTCGCTTTTTCAAGGATTTTTCTACCATTGCCGCACCATTGACAGATATCATAAAAAAATGGTAGGTTTTCATTGGGGTGAGGCACAAGAACAAGCCTTCCAAACACTAAAAGGTAAACTTTGTACTGCCCCAATTCTTCCTCTTCCCAATTTTTCTAAAACTTTTGAGTTAGAATGTGATGCCTCCGGTATAGGCATAGGCGCAGTTCTTTTACAGGAAAAACAACCAATCGCTTACTTTAGCGAGAAGTTAAAAGGAGCACATTTGAACTACTCAACTTATGATAAAGAGCTCCTTGCATTAGTTCGTGCAATTGAATTTTGGCAACACTACCTTCTTCCAAAGGAGTTCATCATACACACCGACCACGAATCATTAAAGTGGCTAAACGGCCAAGGTAATGTGATCAAGTACAAAAAAGGTAAGGATAATGTAGTAACAGATGCACTATCTAGAAGGTATACCCTAATTACTCAAATGCATGCTACTATATTGGGATTCGAACATATAAAGCAATTATATCCTAATGATCCAGATTTCAAGGAAATTTATACTCATTGTTTAAAAGGTGCTTTTAACAAGTTTTATCTTTATGATGGGTTTCTTTTCCGAATAAACAGGTTGTGTATACCACAAGGCTCCATTAGAGAATTGCTAGTCCATGAATCACACTCCGGAGGCTTAATGGGGCACTTTGACATCTCCAAAATGTTAGACATGGTAATGGAGCATTTTTTTGGCCACATATGAGGAAAATCGTGGAAAAGGTATGCACATCTTGCATCGTATGTAAACAAGCAAAATCCAAGGTAAGTCCTAACGGTTTATATACACCCCTTCCTATCCCTTCTTTCCCTTGGGTCGATTTATCTATGGACTTTATTCTTGGATTACCTCGTACCAAAAAGGGTCGAGATAGTATTTTTGTTGTGGTCGACAGGTTTTCAAAGATGGCTCACTTCATACCATGCCATAAAACAGATGATGCAACACATGTAGTTGATCTCTTCTTTAGAGAAGTAGTACGACTTCATAGAATTCCACGCACCATCATTTCCGATAGAGATGTAAAGTTCATAAGCCATTTTTGGAAGGTTTTGTGGGGAAAGATAGGTACCAAACTTCTTTATTCTACTACTTGTCACCCACAGACGGATGGACAAACTGAGGTAACAAATCGAATCTTAGGTGCATTACTCAGAACTGTTGTCGGTAAGAACACAAAAACTTGGGAAGAATATCTACCTTTTGTAGAGTTTGCCTACAACCGTTCTATTCATTCATCCACCAGTTATTCTCCATTTGAAGTAGTTTATGGTTTTAACCCCTTAACTACATTAGACCTTGTTCCTTTACCTATTAATAATATTAGCAGCTTAGATGGCGAAAAGAAAGCGGAGTTAGTTAAATCCATTCACACTAAGGCAAGGCAAAGAATGGAGAAAACATATGAAAACGTTGCTGCCAAAGTCAACAAAGGCCGACGCCAAGTTGTCTTTGAACCAGGAGATTGGGTTTGGTTACACATGCGTAAAGAAACATTTCCGAACCATAGGAAATCCAAATTGGATCCACGAGGAGATGGACCATTCCAAGTCCTTGAAAGGATCAACAACAATGCATACCGAATTGATCTACCAGGTGAGTATAATGTGAGTACAACTTTTAATGTTTCTGATCTTTCTCCCTTTGATGTTTTAGATTCGTGGACGAATCCTTTTGAGGAGGGAGGGGAAAATACATGTACCACAAGGCAATTCTAAGGACAAGATGGACTTACTTTTCCACTTGGCCCAATAACCCGAGCCAAGTCTAAGCTAATCAAGGACAAGCTGAATTCGACCGTCCAAGTATTCGTGAGCCAAGGATTACAAGCTGCCATGTAGAAAGAAGAATTTCTTGAAGGAAGTCCACACTTAACATCCTTCAAGAATAATTGGGTCACAAAAACTCAACTTACTGCACCTTTGGAGATGGATATCCATGAGCCTTTAGATGTCCATTAATTAGCCCTTTTATTGTAATTAGACCCAATACTTGTTACTATAAAAGATTGGGTCAGATTTTTATTTTTAGCCCAAATTAGGATTTACAAGTGTTTTTAGGCCTAGTTAGCTTTTTAAAGAGCCCACACATGCCTCCTTGCCCAAGAACCAATTTCTTATCATCTAAACCAGCCCAAATACCCTTAATGATACATGCATGAGCGGGGTCAAATTACTAATATTGGACAAGAAGCTCAATTTGTTCGATGCAAACAATAAAATCCAAAACAGTGCACACATAGGAGGTCAAAAACGATGCACCTTGGACAAGAAATTGAATCTGTTTGTAATGTCTGGAAAGTCAGCTAACTTGCGACGAGTTTTTGGATGGGATCCAGGCATTTTTGAGTCAAGTTGTCTTCTAACAAATTGTCCATCATTCAGTTACCTTTCCAACGCATCTTGAAACACGTATGCATTGTTGTTGATCCTTTCAAGGACTTGGAATGGTCCATCTCCTCTTGGATCCAATTTGGATTTCCTATGATTCGAAAATCTTTCTTTACGCATGTGCAACCAAACCCAATCTCCTGGTTCAAAGACAACTTGGCGTCTGCCCTTGTTGACTTTGGAAGCAACATTTTCATATGTTTTCTCCATTCTTTGCTTTGCCATAGTGTGAATGGATTTAACTAACTCCGCTTTCTTTTCGCCATCTAAGCTGCTAATATTATTAATAGGTAAAGGAACAAGGTCTAATGTAGTTAAGGGGTTAAAACCATCAACTACTTCAAATGGAGAATAACTGGTGGATAAATGAATAGAACGGTTGTAGGCAAACTCTACAAAAGGTAGATATTCTTCCCAAGTTTTTGTGTTCTTACCGACAACAGTTCTGAGTAATGCACCTAAGATCCGATTTGTTACCTCGGTTTGTCCATCCGTCTGTGGGTGACAAGTAGTAGAATAAAGAAGTTTGGTACCTATATTTCTCCACAAAACCTTCCAAAAATGGCTTATGAACTTTACATCTATATCGGAAACGATGGTGCGTGGAATTCCATGAAGTCGTACTAGTTCTCTAAAGAAGAGATCAACTACATGTGTTGCATCATCCGTTTTATGGCATGGTATGAAGTGAGCCATCTTTGAAATCCTGTCGACCACAATAAAAATACTATCTCAGCCCTTTTTGGTACGAGGTAATCCAAGAATAAAGTCCATAGATAAATCGACCCAAGGGAAAAAAAGGGATAGGAAAGGGTGTATATAAACCGATCTCACCGGGTAGATCAATTCGGTATGCATTGTTGTTGATCCTTTCAAGGACTTGGAATGGTCCATCTCCTCTTGGATCCAATTTGGATTTCCTATGATTCGAAAATCTTTCTTTACGCATGTGCAACCAAACCCAATCTCCTGGTTCAAAGACAACTTGGCGTCGGCCCTTGTTAACTTTGGCAGCAACATTTTCATATGTTTTCTCCATTCTTTGCTTTGCCTTAGTGTGTATGGATTTAACCAACTCCGCTTTCTTTTCACCATCTAAGCTGGTAAAGGAACAAGGTCTAATGTAGTTAAGGGGTTAAAACCATAAACTACTTCAAATGGAGAATAACCGGTGGATGAATGAATAGAATGGTTGTAGGTAAATTCTACAAAAGGTAGATATTCTTCCCAATTTTTTGTGTTCTTACCGACAACGGTTCTTAGTAATGCACCTAAGATCTGGTTTATTACCTTGACTTGTCCATCCGTTTGGGGGTGAAAAGTAGTAGAATAAAGAAGTTTGGTACCTATCTTTCCCCACAAAACCTTCCAAAAATGGCTTATGAACTTGACATCTCTATCGAAAATGATGGTGCGTGGAATTTCATGAAGTTGTACTACTTCTCTAAAGAAGAGATCAACTACATGTGTTGCATCATCCATTTTATAGCATGGTATGAAGTTAGACATCTTTGAAAATCTGTCGACCATAACAAAAATACTATCTGGACCCTTTTTGGTACAAGGTAATCCAAGAATAAAGTCCATAGATAAATCGACCCAAGAGGAAGAAGGGATAGGAAGGGGCGTATATAAATCGTTAGGACTTACCTTGGATTTTGCTTGTTTACATATGATGCAAGTTGAGTATACCTTTTCCACGGTTTTCCTCATATGTGGCCAAAAAATGCTCCATTATCATGTCTAAAGTTTTGGAGATGCCAAAGTGCCCCATTAAGCCTCTAGAGTGTGATCATGGACTAACAGTTCTCTAATGGAGCCTTGTGGTATATACAACCTGTTTATTCGGAAAAGAAACCCATCTACAAGATAAAACTTGTTAAAAACACCTTTTAAACAATGAGTATAATATTCCTTGAAATCTGGATCATTAGGAAACAATTCCTTTATATGTTCAAATCCCAATATAGTAGCATGCATTTGAGTAATTAGGGTATACCTTCTAGATAGTGCATTTGCTACTACATTATCCTTACCTTTTTGTACTTGATCACATAAGGGAATGTTTCAATGAATTCCACCCAACAAGCATGTCTCTTGCTCAAATTACCTTGGCCGTTCAGCCACTTCAATGATTCATGGTCGGTGTGTATGATGATCTCCTTTGGAAGAAGGTAGTGTTACCAAACTTCAAGTTCACAAACTAATGCAAGGAGCTCTTTATCATAAGTTGAGTAGTTCAAAATGTGCTCCTTTTAACTTCTCGCCAAAGTAAGTGATTGGTTGTTTTTCCTATAAAAGAATTGCACCTATGCCTATATTGGGGGCATCACACCCTAACTCAAAAGTGTTAGAAAGATTGGGAAGATGAAAAATTGGGGTAGTACAAAGTTTACCTTTTACTGTTTGGAAGGCTTGTTCTTGTGCCTCCCCAAATGAAAACCTACCATTTTTTGATGATATCTGTCAATGGTATGACAATGGTAGAGAAATCCTTGACAAAGTGATGGTAGAAGCTTGCTAGGCTATGAAATGATCTCACCTCGGTTATGGATGATGGCATGGGCCATTCTTGAATTGCTTTGACTTTTTCATTATCAACATGGATACCCTATGCACTTACTATAAAGCCTAGAAAAGTAAGATTTTCACTACAAAACACGCACTTTTCTATGTTAGCATATAATTGTTCCCGTCAGAGAACTTCGAAGACCTATCTCACATGAAAGAGATGTAAATCAAAAGAAGAAGAGTAGATAAGAATATCATCAAAATAAACAACAACAAACTTACCTCTAAACTCCCGAAGGACATGGTTCATCAATCTCATGAATGTGCTAGGGGCAATGGCATGATTGTCCATTCATATAAACTGAACTTGATCTTAAAAGTGGTTTTCCATTCATCTCCTTCTTTCATTCGAATTTGATGATAACCACTCTTCAAATCGATCTTGGTGAAGATGCATGCGCCATAGAGTTCATCAAGCATGTCATCTAATCATGGAATATGATGCCTATACTTGATGGTTATTCAATTGATCGGTCGACAATTGACATACATTCGATATGAATCATCCTTTTTTGGCACCAAAAGTACTGGGACGGCATAAAGGCTTAAACTTTCACGAATGTAGCCTTTGTTGAGTAGTTCTTCCACTTGCTTTTCTAACACCTTGGTTTCTTCGGGATTGCATCTATATGCTGGTCTATTTGTGATAGAAGAACCCGAAATTAGGTTAATTTGATGTTCAATTCCTCTTAAGGGTGGCAAACCGCCAGGTGGATCACCTAAAACATCATTGCAGTCCTGCAAAAGAGAAACAAACACACTAGGCAAACGTTTGTTATTGTTAGTGATAGAAAAAAATTGTTCCTTAAAGCGGATGAGGATGCAATGATGTTTTTAAGGAAAGAGGCTTGTCTCACTTCTTTTTCTCTCGCATAAATATTTTGAGACACTCTTTTTTTCTCACATTTAGGATCACTCACCACCGCTGGGCCTTTACTTATTTGGCTTTTATCACTACTGTCCTATTTTGTCGTTGCCTTTTGTTTTTCATTATTTTTTCATTTTCATCTTTTTTAATTCCCACCTCCTCACAAAACTTCTTCATTCACATCTGATCTTTCTACACCTCTTTTGGATAGAGTGGAGCCAATGTATACTTTTTGCCCATGGTATACAAAGGAATACTTATTTAATTTACCATGGTGAGTCACATCACGGTCATACTGCCAAGGTTGTCCTAGAAGTAAGTGAGATGCTTGCATAGGGATAACATCACACCAAACGTCATCACAATATTTGCCCATAGTAAAAGTGATTAAGGAACGTTTGTTTTCCTTTAATTTTGACCCTTCATGTAGCCATTGGAGATAATATGGCTTTGGATTGCGTTGAGAGGGTAGATCAAGTGCATCAACTAGATAGCTGCTCACCACATTCGCACAACTTCCGCTATAATGATGATAGTATACAGTTTACCACTGATCAAACACCGTGTGTGGAAAATATTTGTTCTTTGCACCTCTGTATCGTCAAATGCTTGTATATTAAGTGAACGTTGAATCACCAAGCTTGTAGGATCAGGTTCATTACTAGAGTAATCATTGGCGATGAACTCATTGTTAGACAATTCATTCTCTGACTCAGATGAGTAGCTCCCATCTTCTCGAACAAGAAAAATCTTGTATTCGGGCAGTCTCTTTTATAGTGTCCATGACCGTTGCACTTGAAGCATACAATATCTCGAGTTTGCTTGAGTGTTTATGTGTTTTTCGCTAACATGGGGATTTTTGTCTTGGTTTTGTCCAGTGATTTGGATGTTTCAATTTTCTGCTTTGGTCTACTTGAGTCGAGCAAAGGCTTAAAAGAATTAGAATGAGATATAGGTTGAGTGGTACCTTTATCATAGTGATAATTCTCCTATCGATATCGTTGTCGATCTTTGATGCACTTTTCGATTGTCATGGCAAATTGGAATGCCTCTTGAAGGGTGTAGTAGGCTTTGAGTTCAAGTACCTCAAGAATGTTGTCATTGAGTCTGACAACAAACCTAGTCATTGTATCCTCTTCATCCTCTTGTATATTGGCTCTTTGCATCAATGATTCCATCTCTTTGAGATACTCATCAACAGTTCTGTAGCCTTGTCGGATCCTTTGTAACTTTTGTTTAATCTCTCGTCGATATAATGGGGGAACGATCGTTCACGCATGACTTCTTTAAGTTCTCCCTATGAGGTTATCGTGGCTTCTCCATTGAAACGCCGATTGCGGACCAATTGGGACCACCAAATGGATGCATATTGATACATGCATGAGCGGGGTCAAATTACTAATATTGGACAAGAAGTTGAATTTGTTCGATGCAAACAATAAAAGCCAAAACAGTGCACGCATAGGAGGTCAAAAACGATGCATCTTGGACAAGAAATTGAATATGTTTGTAAAGTCTGGAAAGTCAGCCAACTTGCGACGAGTTTTTGGATGGGATCCAGGCATTTCTGACTCAAGTTGTCTTCTAATAAATTGTCCGTCATTCAGTTACCTTTCCAGCACATCTTGAAACGCATCAATCAGACATCATGAACTCAAGATATGTCCAATTTACTGAAGTCTGCGCATGCAGAAAACTGGTACAGGATTATTACGGGATTTTGTAAAATTCAGCCCAAAAGCAAAAATATAAGGCTTTGGACGAATTAAACTTAGCCCAATGTATTTATTATCATTTAAATTGATGTTTTTAGGGTTTTATATACTTTAGAAACCAGCCACCCAGCCCTTATCAGCTTATAACTTGCCTTATCACCCTATTCCTTGCCACACAAGCACAAGGAGTTTAAAGGCTGTTATTTTTTATTATTTTTAATTAGATTAGGTGATAGAGTAGCGCAAATTCGAATAAAAAGAAAAACAAAATAAACCAAAATAAAGAACAAATCTAAAAATTCAGATTTGCTTATGATGGTGGCGTCAATGGAGGAAGCTTGAATATGTGGAGATGGCGTGATGAATTGATAGTTGTCCCCGGCACCCTCTTAGACGCAATTATCTAAGCAAGCAACCTCAAGCGGCTCTAACCCACCCTCCCAAACGCTTTTGTATGGGCAAGCAAGAGTGTGAAGATCCTCAACAACAAATCCAGGAGAACTTGAAAATCGATTTGCTTCTAAAACATAAGATAATGTTCTTGCAAGTTGGAACTCAAAAGAGAATTTTATTTAATCATTCAAATCTGAATTACAATGTGGGTGAAGCCTCCTTTATATAGGCCATGGAGAAGTTCTAATCCTACTAAACTTAGGAATTAAATACAATAAATAAATGCTAAAATCTAATCTCCTAATTAGATAAGTAACTTCTAATAATAAGTAAATGCTAAAAATGAAATCCTAATTAAATAAATCTGATCCTGATAGATATTGCAGAATCCTATATTGATTTAAATTACAAATAATCAAATAAAATCTTGAAAATTCGTAATTATCCAAAAATCCCGTATTAATCCCGTATAGGAATTTCTGCATGCGTTGTCTTTGCTAAAATAGACGTATCTTGAGATACAGATGTCCGATTGAGGCGTTTCAAGATGCGTTGGAAAGATAATTTACAGCCGGACAAGTTTTAAGAAGACATGTTGACCCATAAATGCCTGGATCCCATCCAAAAATGCTTCGCAAGTTGACTGATGTTTCTGACTTGCAAAGCATTTTCAACTTCTTTTCCAAGATGATTATTTTGACCCCTCTCATGCTCGTATCATTCCCCCACTCCTCAAAAAGATTCGCCCTCGAATCTAGATCGGTAAATGGAGGAAGTTCATCAAAGTGCCATAGAAGAGAAGACGTCTTGAAGGATACTTTCGCAGAGTCTCTTTTTGCATTGTAATTTACAAGTTCCTTCTTATTGGGATCATCACGATTGTTCTTTTGGTCGCAAAGTAACTTATTCTCATCTTCAAAATTGTTATTAATGCTAAAAGAGGAATAAACATAAATAGAATTATGAAAACATTCAATGATACCTTTTGATTGTAAGGTACCTTCGTCGGTGTTTGTCAATTGATGATCATCTTGAATCGGAATAGTAGGTTCGTCACTGGAAACAAACACACTACTTATAATTTCTTCCTCATCAATAGGCAAGGTTAAACTCTCGATGGTATCGTCTTCCTCATGTTCTTTAGAAGAACAAATTTCTTGATAATGCTCCGGATCACGGATTTCAATATCATTAGAAGACATGAATTCAGATAATATATCTCTCAAAATTTTTTCTTGAAAATAAAACTTATTTGGACAATCATACCCTGAATGATCTAGTCGACAACAATAATGACATCGAGTCCCCAAAAGGGTAAAATCCAATACGTTGCTCAATGACATCCTCAAGAACGACCGGAATCTGATACCAAATGATAGAGTAGCGCAATCTTGGATTTGGAAGCCTTCGATCAAGTTGTAGCAAGAACTAGGAGCTCTAGACTCAATCAAGAAAGTATGGACAGATCTGAAAATTCAAGAGAAAATAGAAGGGATTTTCTTAATTACAATGAAATCTGAATTACAATGTGGGTGAAGCCTCCTTTATATAGGCCATGGAGAAGTTTTAATCCGACTAAACTTAGGAATTAAATACAATAAATAAATGCTAAAATCTAATTTCCTAATTAGATAAGTAACTTCTAATAATAAATAAATGCTAAAAATAAAATTCTAGTCAAATAAATCTGATCCTAATAGATATTGCAGAATCTTATATTGATTTAAATTATAAATAATCAAATAAACTCATGAAAATTCGTAATTATAAAAAAATCCCGTATTAATCCCGTATAGGAATTTCTGCCTGCGCTATCTTCGCTAAAATAGACGTATCTTGAGATCCAGATGTCCGATTTAGGCGTTTCAAGATGCGTTGGAAAGCTAGTTTGCAGCCGAACAAGTTTGAAGCATACATGTTGACCCATAAATGCCTGGATCCCATCCAAAAATTCGTCGCAAGTTAGCTGACTTTCCAGACTTCACAAACAGATTCAGTTTCTTGTCCAAGATGCATCGTTTTTGACCTTCTATGCGTGCATTGTTTTGGCCATTATTGTTTGCATCGAACAAATTCAGCTTCTTGTCCAATATGAGTAATTTAACCCCGCTCATGCATGTATCATTCCCCCACTCCTCAAAAGGATTCGTCCTCGAATCTAAATCGGCAATGAGAGAACAATCATCAACTTCAATTGAAAAGAGTTCTTTGTTGTATGTGGAGTGATCTAATTGAGCTCCTCTCAATGGTTCAACAAAATCCTGAAAAAAATAAGACAACACTACTCGAACATTTGTAATGACTAGTCAAAACAAAATCACTCGTCGCGTTCTTTTTCTTGTCTTTTTCTTTTGGGCTTTGTGTGACTTTTACCTCATATGTATTTTCATTCACCAAATTTGGGCCATTATTTTGACTTTTTTCACTCTCGGCCTCTTTACTCTTAGTCTTTTGTATCTCACATCCCATATCCCTCTCATAAAATTTATCATCAATGTACAATTTCTGTAGAGGAGAAAGTGTTTCTAACGGAATGATAGGACAAGAATCAAATGAAGGGTTAGAATTATACTTACTTTCTTCGTGGGGAGGGGATGAGAGTATAGCAAGTGGACCTACTACTTCACACGAGGGATTATAAGCATTGTCATCTTGCTAATGTGTTCACTATCACTATCCTTTTGTTTGGGAGATGGTTCTTCTCCAATATCAACATTTGCACAAATGCTAGAAGTAGAAGTACGAAGAGAATCATGTGTACCTTCTGGTTTTGGGGTGTCTTCATGGTTGGTTGCCTTTGTGTGGTCAATTGATTCAGCCTTTTGCGCTTTCAATCTTTTTCGTTTTATCCTCTCACACTGTTTTTTGGCTTTTGCTATTTCTTCATCTACTTTTTCTGGCTCTATTGTAGCAAACGAGAGCTTTTGGCCTTGGTGCACAACCGAGTATCCATTTGTATTGATTCGATGGACAACTCCCCGATCATTTTTCCAAGGTCTTCCTAATAGCAAGTGGGTGACTTCCATAGGAACCACGTCACACCATACATCATCATGATAGCTTCCAAGAGTAAAAGAGATTAAACAACGTTCGGTTACCTTCATATACGGTCCGCTATTAAACCCTTGAAGATGATACAACTTAGGGTGTTCTTGGCATGGTAGATCGAGTGCATCAGCAATGAAGCTACTCACTAAGTTTACACGACTATCACCATCAATAACGAGTGTTGAAAAGAGAATAAAACATCCTAATTGCTTTAAGAATCCAAAGAAAGGTTAGACACCAATAGAATTATATTTGCAAGGAGAAAGAAGAGTGTGCAACTTTTAGTCCTACTAACACAAGGAAACAAGAAGGTGTTAGAAGATGTGTAAGAAGCAATAAAGGCTAAAACAAACGAAAACTAATGGCTAAGAATGAAAGAAAATTAGAAAAACTCCGGAAACCCTAGAATTTTACAGCAACTTGATCTACTTCGTTTGAGGTGTTCCCGATGTCAAAATATTCTGAAATTTTATGTGGTGACTCCTCAAAGGTGTAGATCTGATCAGGAAATTTTCAGCTCAAAATTCACTCGTTTGAATTTGACGAATTTTCCCTAATTTACGAGTTTTTTTCCCAAAAAATCCAAAATTCTTGCCAAGAATCGTCCCAAATCTGATACCAAATGATAGAGTAGCGCAAATTAGAATAAAGAGAAAAACAAAACAAACCAAAATTAAAAACAAATCTAAAAATTCATATTTGCTTATGGTGGAGGAAGCTTGAATATGTGGCGATGGCGTGATGAATTGATAGTTGTTGTTTTGTCCTCGGCACCCTCTTAGACTCAATTATCTAAGCAAGCAACCTCAAGCGGCTCTAACCCACCCTCCTAGATGCAATTACCTAGGCAAGCAAGAGTGTGAAGATGATCTCCCTCACAAGAACTCGATGATCTTATGTCGAAGATAGCTTCTAGACAAGTTTATCGAACACTTGCAAACTCAAAGAATACTAAAATCTCCAAAGAGAACTTTTTATTAATCAATGAAATCTGAATTACAATGTGGGTGAAGCCTCCTTTATATAGGCCATGGAGAAGTTTTAAACCTACTAAACTTAGGAATTAAATACAATAAATAAATGCTAAAATCTAATTTCCTAATTAGATAAGTAACTTCTAATAATAAATAAATGCTAAAAATAAAATCCTAGTCAAATAAATCTGATCCTAATAGATATTGCAGAATCCTATATTGATTTAAATTATAAATAATCAAATAAAATCATGAAAATTCGTAATTATAAAAAAATCCCGTATTAATCCCCTATAGGAATTTCTGCATGCGCTATCTTCGCTAAAAATAGACGTATCTTGAGATCCAGATGTCTGATTGAGGCGTTTCAAGATGCGTTGGAAAGCTAATTTGCAGCCGGACAAGTTTTAAGAAGACATGTTGACCCATAAATGCCTGTATCCCATCCAAAAATTCGTCGCAAGTTAGCTGACTTTCCAGACTTCACTAACAGATTCAGTTTCTTGTCCAAGATGCATCGTTTTTGACCTTCTATGCGTGCATTGTTTTGGCCATTATTGTTTGCATCGAACAAATTCAGCTTCTTGTCCAATATGAGTAATTTAACCCCGCTCATGCATGTATCAATTGTGGTGCTAGAAATGATGGAATTGGGCAGACCAGCCAGCTGTAGAGCCTCTTTTGCACCTGGACAATCACGCAGAGCTAAAGGGTTATTTCCTGGGCCACGTTGCACATTGGACATAGTCCTGTACCCAGATTTGATGCTTAAAGTTTAGTGCTAGTAGGGAGAGCGTCGTGGCCCAATCGCCAACCAAAGGATCGTATTTTGGGTAGAACAGGTAGTTTGGATACAACTTTCCAGATACGAGATGGTCTATTAATAGGTGCCGGAGGCCTCTGTAAAAATGAATATCTATAGCGGACAGAGTATATGCCAAAGTCATGGTTACTCCATAAAATCGTGTCTTGTTGGTCATTGATGATAGGAACACCTAGAATAGTGTTTGCATTTTCCTGATCGAAATAGCTTCGAACCTTTGTGGCGTCCTATCTAGGTTGACCTGGAACCATAAATTTGTGACAACGGGTATGTAGTTCATCACTAATTTTGTATTCGCCATAAAGCCGAATTGTAGAAGAACCACCCCAATTGTCATGATGAATTTTGATTTTACTGTTAATCCCTGGCCTTAGGAGAAACCCGTTATGGAGTTTGAGCAAGGCTTGGTGAAGGCCTTTCCAAGAAAAGAAAGCTCAACGATTAGCCTTAGTGATACGAGCATGAGAGGGGTCAAAATAATCATCTTGGAAAAGAAGTTGAAACTGCTTTGCAAGTCAGAAATATCAGTCAACTTGCGAAGCATTTTTGGATGGGATCCAGGAATTTATGGGTCAACATGTCTTCTTAAAACTTGTCCGGCTGCAAATTATCTTTCCAACACATCTTGAAACACCTCAATCGGACATCTGGATCTCAAGATACGTCTATTTTAGCGAAGACAGCGCATGCAGAAATTCCTATACGGGGTTAATACGGGATTTTTGGATAATTACGAATTTTCAAGATTTTATTTGATTATTTGTAATTTAAATCAACATAGGATCCTGCAATATCTATTAGGATCAGATTTATTTAACTAAGATTTTATTTTTAGCATTTATTTATTATTAGAAGTTACTTATCTAATTAGGAGATTAGATTTTAGCATTTATTTATTGTATTTAATTCCTAAGTTTAGTAGGATTAAAACTTCTCAATGGCCTATATAAAGGAGGCTTCACCCACATTGTAATTTAGATTTCATCGATTAATAAAAAGTTCTCTTTGGAGATTTTCTTTGATTTATGAAATATTTAGTGAGTTTGTTTTTGCAAGTGCTGATTACTTGTGCCTTCGAAGTCTTCTTCAATATAAGTTCGACGAGTTCTTGTGAGGGAGATCATCTTCACACTCTTGCTTGCCTAGATAATCGCGTCTAGGAGGGTGGGTTAGAGCCGGTTGAGGTTGCTTGCTTAGATAATTGAGTCTAAGAGGGTGCCGAGGACAAAACAACAACTATCAATTCATCACGCCATCTCCACATATTCAAGCTTCCTCCATTGACGCCACCACCATAAGCAAATCTGAATTTTTAGATTTGTTCTTTATTTTGGTTTGTTTTGTTTTATTTTTATTCGAATTTGCGCTACTCTATCATTTGGTATCGGATTCAGGTCGTTCTTGAGGATGTCATTGAGCAACGTATTGGATTTTACCCTTTTGGGGACTCGGTGTCATTATTGTTGTCGACTAGATCATTCAGGGTATGATTGTCTAGATAAGTTTTATTTTCAAGAAAAAATTTTGAGAGATATGTTGTCTGAATTCATGTCTTCTAATGATATTGAAATCCGTGATTCAGAGCATGATCAAGAAATTTGTTCTTCTAAAGAACATGAGGATGACGATACCATCGAGAGTTTAACATTGCCTATTGATGAGGAAGAAATTATAAGTAGTGTGTTTGTTTCCAGTGACGAACCTACTATTACGATTCAAGATGATCATCAAACGACAAACACCGACGAAGGTACCTTACAATCAAAAGCTATCATTGAATGTTTTCAGAATTCTATTTATGCTTGTTCCTCTTTTAGCATTAATAAAAATTTTGAAGATTAGAATGAGTTACTTTGCGACCAAAAGAACAATCGTGATGATCCCAATGAGAAGGAACTTGTAAATTACATTGCAAGAAGAGACTCTGCAAAAGGATCCTTCAAGACGTCTTCTCTTCTATGGTACTTTGATGAACTTCCTCCATTTACCGATCTAGATTCGAGGGCGAATCTTTTTGATGAGTGGGGGAATGATACGAGCATGAGAGGGGTCAAAATAATCATCTTGGAAAAGAAGTTGAAACTGCTTTGCAAGTCAGAAATATCAGTCAACTTGCGAAGCATTTTTGGATGGGATCCAGGAATTTATGGGTCAACATGTCTTTCCGGCTGCAAATTATCTTTCCAACACATCTTGAAACACCTCAATCGGACATCTGGATCTCAAGATACGTCTATTTTAGCGAAGACAGCGAATGCAGAAATTCCTATACGGGATTAATACGGGATTTTTGGATAATTACGAATTTTCAAGATTTTATTTTATTATTTGTAATTTAAATCAACATAGGATCCTGCAATATCTATTAGGATCAGATTTATTTAACTAAGATTTTATTTTTAGCATTTATTTATTATTAGAAGTTACTTATCTAATTAGGAGATTAGATTTTAGCATTTATTTATTGTATTTAATTCCTAAGTTTAGTAGGATTAAAACTTCTCAATGGCCTATATAAAGGAGGCTTCACCCACATTGTAATTTAGATTTCATCGATTAATAAAAAGTTCTCTTTGGAGATTTTCTTTGATTTATGAAATATTTAGTGAGTTTGTTTTTGCAAGTGCTGATTACTTGTGCCTTCGAAGTCTTCTTCAATATAAGTTCGACGAGTTCTTGTGAGGGAGATCATCTTCACACTCTTGCTTGCCTAGATAATCGCGTCTAGGAGGGTGGGTTAGAGCCGCTTGAGGTTGCTTGCTTAGATAATTGAGTCTAAGAGGGTGCCGAGGACAAAACAACAACTATCAATTCATCACGCCATCTCCACATATTCAAGCTTCCTCCATTGACGCCACCACCATAAGCAAATCTGAATTTTTAGATTTGTTCTTTATTTTGGTTTGTTTTGTTTTATTTTTATTCGAATTTGCGCTACTCTATCATTTGGTATCGGATTCAGGTCGTTCTTGAGGATGTCATTGAGCAACGTATTGGATTTTACCCTTTTGGGGACTCGGTGTCATTATTGTTGTCGACTAGATCATTCAGGGTATGATTGTCTAGATAAGTTTTATTTTCAAGAAAAAATTTTGAGAGATATGTTGTCTGAATTCATGTCTTCTAATGATATTGAAATCCGTGATTCAGAGCATGATCAAGAAATTTGTTCTTCTAAAGAACATGAGGATGACGATACCATCGAGAGTTTAACATTGCCTATTGATGAGGAAGAAATTATAAGTAGTGTGTTTGTTTCCAGTGACGAACCTACTATTACGATTCAAGATGATCATCAAACGACAAACACCGACGAAGGTACCTTACAATCAAAAGCTATCATTGAATGTTTTCAGAATTCTATTTATGCTTGTTCCTCTTTTAGCATTAATAAAAATTTTGAAGATTAGAATGAGTTACTTTGCGACCAAAAGAACAATCGTGATGATCCCAATGAGAAGGAACTTGTAAATTACATTGCAAGAAGAGACTCTGCAAAAGGATCCTTCAAGACGTCTTCTCTTCTATGGTACTTTGATGAACTTCCTCCATTTACCGATCTAGATTCGAGGGCGAATCTTTTTGATGAGTGGGGGAATGATACGAGCATGAGAGGGGTCAAAATAATCATCTTGGAAAAGAAGTTGAAACTGTTTTGCAAGTCAGAAACATCAGTCAACTTGCGAAGCATTTTTGGATGGGATCCAGGCATTTATGGGTCAACATGTCTTCTTAAAACTTGTCCGGCTGCAAATTAGCTTTCCAACGCATCTTGAAACGCCTCAATCGGACATCTGGATCTCAAGATACGTCTATTTTAGCGAAGACAGCGAATGCAGAAATTCCTATACGGGATTAATACGGGATTTTTGGATAATTACGAATTTTCAAGATTTTATTTTATTATTTGTAATTTAAATCAACATAGGATCCTGCAATATCTATTAGGATCAGATTTATTTAACTAAGATTTTATTTTTAGCATTTATTTATTATTAGAAGTTACTTATCTAATTAGGAGATTAGATTTTAGCATTTATTTATTGTATTTAATTCCTAAGTTTAGTAGGATTAAAACTTCTCAATGGCCTATATAAAGGAGGCTTCACCCACATTGTAATTTAGATTTCATCGATTAATAAAAAGTTCGCTTTGGAGATTTTCTTTGATTTGTAAAATATTTAGTGAGTTTGTTTTTGCAAGTGCTGATTACTTGTGCCTTCGAAGTCTTCTTCAATATAAGTTTGACGAGTTCTTGTGAGGGAGATCATCTTCACACTCTTGCTTGCCTAGATAATCGCGTCTAGGAGGGTGGGTTAGAGCCGCTTGAGGTTGCTTGCTTAGATAATTGAGTCTAAGAGGGTGCCGAGGACAAAACAACAACTATCAATTCATCACGCCATCTCCACATATTCAAGCTTCCTCCATTGACGCCACCACCATAAGCAAATCTGAATTTTTAGATTTGTTCTTTATTTTGGTTTGTTTTGTTTTATTTTTATTCGAATTTGCGCTACTCTATCATTTGGTATCGGATTCAGGTCGTTCTTGAGGATGTCATTGAGCAACGTATTGGATTTTACCCTTTTGGGGGCTCGGTGTCATTGTTGTTGTCGACTAGATCATTCAGGGTATGATTGTCTAGATAAGTTTTATTTTCAAGAAAAAAATTTGAGAGATATGTTGTCTGAATTCATGTCTTCTAATGATATTGAAATCCGTGATTCGGACCATGATCAAGAAATTTGTTCTTCTAAAGAACATGAGGAAGACGATACCATCGAGAGTTTAACATTGCCTATTGATGAGAAAGAAATTATAAGTAGTGTGTTTGTTTCCAGTGACGAACCTACTATTACGATTCAAGATGATCATCAAACGACAAACACCGACGAAGGTACCTTACAATCAAAAGCTATCATTGAATGTTTTCAGAATTCTATTTATGCTTGTTCCTCTTTTAGCATTAATAACAATTTTGAAGATTAGAATGAATTACTTTGCGACCAAAAGAACAATCGTGATGATCCCAATGAGAAGGAACTTGTAAATTACATTGCAAAAAGAGACTCTGCAAAAGGATCCTTCAAGACGTCTTCTCTTCTATGGTACTTTGATGAACTTCCTCCATTTACCGATCTAGATTCGAGGGCGAATCTTTTTGATGAGTGGGGGAATGATACGAGCATGAGAGGGGTCAAAATAATCATCTTGGAAAAGAAGTTGAAACTGCTTTGCAAGTCAGAAACATCAGTCAATTTGCGAAGCATTTTTGGATGGGATCCAGGCATTTATGGGTCAACATGTCTTCTTAAAACTTGTCCGGCTGAAAATTAGCTTTCCAACGCATCTTGAAACGCCTCAATCGGACATCTGGATCTCAAGATACGTCTATTTTAGCGAAGACAGCGCATGCAGAAATTCCTATACGGGATTAATACGGGATTTTTGGATAATTACGAATTTTCAAGATTTTATTTGATTATTTGTAATTTAAATCAACATAGGATCCTGCAATATCTATTAGGATCAGATTTATTTAACTAAGATTTTATTTTTAGCATTTATTTATTATTAGAAGTTACTTATCTAATTAGGAGATTAGATTTTAGCATTTATTTATTTTATTTAATTCCTAAGTTTAGTAGGATTAAAACTTCTCAATGGCCTATATAAAGGAGGCTTCACCCACATTGTAATTTAGATTTCATCGATTAATAAAAAGTTCTCTTTGGAGATTTTCTTTGATTTATGAAATATTTAGTGAGTTTGTTTTTGCAAGTGCTGATTACTTGTGCCTTCGAAGTCTTCTTCAATATAAGTTCGACGAGTTCTTGTGAGGGAGATCATCTTCACACTCTTGCTTGCCTAGATAATCGCGTCTAGGAGGGTGGGTTAGAGCCGCTTGAGGTTGCTTGCTTAGATAATTGAGTCTAAGAGGGTGCCGAGGACAAAACAACAACTATCAATTCATCACGCCATCTCCACATATTCAAGCTTCCTCCATTGATGCCACCACCATAAGCAAATCTGAATTTTTAGATTTGTTCTTTATTTTGGTTTGTTTTGTTTTTCTCTTTATTCGAATTTGCGCTACTCTATCATTTGGTATCGGATTCAGGTCGTTCTTGAGGATGTCATTGAGCAACGTATTGGATTTTACCCTTTTGGGGACTCGGTGTCATTATTGTTGTCGACTAGATCATTCAGGGTATGATTGTCCATATAAGTTTTATTTTCAAGAAAACATTTTGAGAGATATGTTGTCTGAATTCATGTCTTCTAATGATATTAAAATCCGTGATTCAGAGCATGATCAAGAAATTTGTTCTTCTAAAGAACATGAGGAAGACGATTCCATCGAGAGTTTAACATTGCCTGTTGATGAGGAAGAAATTATAAGTAGTGTGTTTGTTTCCAGTGACGAACCTACTATTACGATTCAAGATGATCATCAAACGACAAACACCGACGAAGGTACCTTACAATCAAAAGTTATCATTGAATGTTTTCAGAATTCTATTTATGCTTGTTCCTCTTTTAGCATTAATAACAATTTTGAAGATGAGAATGAGTTACTTTGCGACCAAAAGAACAATCGTGATGATCCCAATGAGAAGGAACTTGTAAATTACATTGCAAAAGGAGACTCTGCAAAAGGATCCTTCAAGACGTCTTCTCTTCTATGGTACTTTGTTGAACTTCCTCCATTTACCGATCTAGATTCGAGGGAGAATCTTTTTGAAGAGTGGGGGAATGATACGAGCATGAGAGGGGTCAAAATAATCATCTTGGAAAAGAAGTTGAAACTGCTTTGCAAGTCAGAAACATCAGTCAACTTGTGAAGCATTTTTGGATGGGATCCAGGCATTTATGGGTCAACATGTCTTCTTAAAACTTGTTCGGATGCAAATTAGCTTTCCAACGCATCTTGAAACGCCTCAATCGGACATCTGGATCTCAAGATACATCTATTTTAGCGAAGACAGCGCATGCAGAAATTCCTATACGGGATTAATACGGAATTTTTGGATAATTACGAATTTTCAAGATTTTATTTGATTATTTGTAATATAAATCAACATAGGATCCTGCAATATCTATTAGGATCAGATTTATTTAACTAAGATTTTATTTTTAGCATTTATTTATTATTAGAAGTTACTTATCTAATTAGGAGATTAGATTTTAGCATTTATTTATTGTATTTAATTCCTAAGTTTAGTAGGATTAAAACTTCTCAATGGCCTATATAAAGGAGGCTTCACCCACATTGTAATTTAGATTTCATCGATTAATAAAAAGTTCTCTTTGGAGATTTTCTTTGATTTATGAAATATTTAGTGAGTTTGTTTTTGCAATTGCTGATTACTTGTGCCTTCGAAGTCTTCTTCAATATAAGTTCGACGAGTTCTTGTGAGGGAGATCATCTTCACACTCTTGCTTGCCTAGATAATCGCGTCTAGGAGGGTGGGTTAGAGCCGGTTGAGGTTGCTTGCTTAGATAATTGAGTCTAAGAGGGTGCCGAGGACAAAACAACAACTATCAATTCATCACGCCTTCTCCACATATTCAAGCTTCCTCCATTGACGCCACCACCATAAGAAAATCTGAATTTTTAGATTTGTTCTTTATTTTGGTTTGTTTTGTTTTTCTCTTTATTCGAATTTGCGCTACCCTATCATTTGGTATCGGATTCAGGTCGTTCTTGAGGATGTCATTGAGCAACGTATTGGATTTTACCCTTTTGGGGACTCGGTGTCATTATTGTTGTCGACTAGATCATTCAGGTATGATTGTCGGATAAGTTTTATTTTCAAGAAAACATTTTGAGAGATATGTTGTGCAATTCATGTCTTCTAATGATATTAAAATCCGTGATTGAGCATGATCAAGAAATTTGTTCTTCTAAAGAACATGAGGAAGACGATTCCATCGAGAGTTTAACATTGCCTGTTGATGAGGAAGAAATTATAAGTAGTGTGTTTGTTTCCAGTGACGAACCTACTATTACGATTCAAGATGATCATCAAACGACAAACACCGACGAAGGTACCTTACAATCAAAAGTTATCATTGAATGTTTTCAGAATTCTATTTATGCTTGTTCCTCTTTTAGCATTAATAACAATTTTGAAGATGAGAATGAGTTACTTTGCGACCAAAAGAACAATCGTGATGATCCCAATGAGAAGGAACTTGTAAATTACATTGCAAAAGGAGACTCTGCAAAAGGATCCTTCAAGACGTCTTCTCTTCTATGGTACTTTGTTGAACTTCCTCCATTTACCGATCTAGATTCGAGGGAGAATCTTTTTGAAGAGTGGGGGAATGATACGAGCATGAGAGGGGTCAAAATAATCATCTTGGAAAAGAAGTTGAAACTGCTTTGCAAGTCAGAAACATCAGTCAACTTGTGAAGCATTTTTGGATGGGATCCAGGCATTTATGGGTCAACATGTCTTCTTAAAACTTGTTCGGATACAAATTAGCTTTCCAACGCATCTTGAAACGCTCAATCGGACATCTGGATCTCAAGATACATCTATTTTAGCGAAGACAGCGCATGCAGAAATTCCTATACGGGATTAATACGGAATTTTTGGATAATTACGAATTTTCAAGATTTTATTTGATTATTTGTAATATAAATCAACATAGGATCCTGCAATATCTATTAGGATCAGATTTATTTAACTAAGATTTTATTTTTAGCATTTATTTATTATTAGAAGTTACTTATCTAATTAGGAGATTAGATTTTAGCATTTATTTATTGTATTTAATTCCGAAGTTTAGTAGGATTAAAACTTCTCAATGGCCTATATGTAATTTAGATTTCATCGATTAATAAAAAGTTCTCTTTGGAGATTTTCTTTGATTTATGAAATATTTAGTGAGTTTGTTTTTGCAAGTGCTGATTACTTGTGCCTTCGAAGTCTTCTTCAATATAAGTTCGACGAGTTCTTGTTATGGAGATCATCTTCACACTCTTGCTTGCCTAGATAATCGCATCTAGGAGGGTGGGTTAGAGCCGCTTGAGGTTGCTTGCTTAGATAATTGAGTCTAAGAGGTTGCCGAGGACAAAACAACAACTATCAATTCATCACGCCATCTCCACATATTCAAGCTTCCTCCATTGACGCCACCACCATAAGCAAATCTGAATTTTTAGATTTGTTCTTTATTTTGGTTTGTTTTGTTTTATTTTTATTCGAATTTGCGCTACTCTATCATTTGGTATCGGATTCAGGTCATTCTTGAGGATGTCATTGAGCAACGTATTGGATTTTACCCTTTTGGGGACTCGGTGTCATTATTGTTGTCGACTAGATCATTCAGGGTATGATTGTCTAGATAAGTTTTATTTTCAAGAAAAATTTTTGAGAGATATGTTGTCTGAATTCATGTGTTCTAATGATATTGAAATCCGTGATTCGGAGCATGATCAAGAAATTTGTTCTTCTAAAGAACATGAGGAAGACGATACCATCGAGAGTTTAACATTGCCTATTGATGAGGAAGAAATTATAAGTAGTGTGTTTGTTTCCAGTGACGAACCTACTATTACGATTCAAGATGATCATCAAACGACAAACACCGACGAAGGTACCTTACAATCAAAAGCTATCATTGAATGTTTTCAGAATTCTATTTATGCTTGTTCCTCTTTTAGCATTAATAACAATTTTGAAGATTAGAATGAGTTACTTTGCGACCAAAAGAACAATCGTGATGATCCCAATGAGAAGGAACTTGTAAATTACATTGCAAAAAGAGTCTCTGCAAAAGGATCCTTCAAGACGTCTTCTCTTCTATGGTACTTTGATGAACTTCCTCCATTTACCGTTCTAGATTCGAGGGCAAATCTTTTTGATGAGTGGGGGAATGATACGAGCATGAGAGGGGTCAAAATAATTATCTTGGAAAAGAAGTTGAAACTGCTTTGCAAGTCAGAAACATTAGTCAACTTGCGAAGCATTTTTGGATGGGATCCAGGCATTTATGGGTCAACATGTCTTCTTAAAACTTGTCCGGCTGCAAATTAGCTTTCCAACGCATCTTTAAACGCCTCAATCGGACATCTGGATCTCAAGATACTTCTATTTTAGCGAAGACAGCGCATGCAGAAATTCCTATACGGGATTAATACGGGATTTTTGGATAATTACGAATTTTCAAGATTTTATTTGATTATTTGTTATTTAAATCAACATAGGATCCTGCAATATCTATTAGGATCAGATTTATTTAACTAAGATTTTATTTTTAGCATTTATTTATTATTAGAAGTTACTTATCTAATTAGGAGATTAGATTTTAGCATTTATTTATTGTATTTAATTCCTAAGTTTAGTAGGATTAAAACTTCTCAATGGCCTATATAAAGGAGGCTTCACCCACATTGTAATTTAGATTTCATCGATTAATAAAAAGTTCTCTTTGGAGATTTTCTTTGATTTATGAAATATTTAGTGAGTTTGTTTTTGCAATTGCTGATTACTTGTGCCTTCGAAGTCTTCTTCAATATAAGTTCGACGAGTTCTTGTGAGGGAGATCATCTTCACACTCTTGCTTGCCTAGATAATCGCGTCTAGGAGGGTGGGTTAGAGCCGGTTGAGGTTGCTTGCTTAGATAATTGAGTCTAAGAGGGTGCCGAGGACAAAACAACAACTATCAATTCATCACGCCATCTCCACATATTCAAGCTTCCTCCATTGACGCCACCACCATAAGAAAATCTGAATTTTTAGATTTGTTCTTTATTTTGGTTTGTTTTGTTTTTCTCTTTATTCGAATTTGCGCTACCCTATCATTTGGTATCGGATTCAGGTCGTTCTTGAGGATGTCATTGAGCAACGTATTGGATTTTACCCTTTTGGGGACTCGGTGTCATTATTGTTGTCGACTAGATCATTCAGGGTATGATTGTCCAGATAAGTTTTATTTTCAAGAAAACATTTTGAGAGATATGTTGTCTGAATTCATGTCTTCTAATGATATTGAAATCCGTGATTCAGAGCATGATCAAGAAATTTGTTCTTCTAAAGAACATGAGGAAGACGATACCATAGAGAGTTTAACATTGCCTATTGATGAGGAAGAAATTATAAGTAGTGTGTTTGTTTCCAGTGACGAACCTACAATTACGATTCAAGATGATCATCAAACGACAAACACCGACGAAGGTACCTTACAATCAAAAGCTATCATTGAATGTTTTCAGAATTCTATTTATGCTTGTTCCTCTTTTAGCATTAATAACAATTTTGAAGATGAGAATGAGTTACTTTGCGACCAAAAGAACAATCGTGATGATCCCAATGAGAAGGAACTTGTAAATTACATTGCAAAAGGAGACTCTGCAAAAGGATCCTTCAAGACGTCTTCTCTTCTATGGTACTTTGATGAACTTCCTCCATTTACCGATCTAGATTCGAGGGAGAATCTTTTTGAAGAGTGGGGGAATGATATGAGCATGAGAGGGGTCAAAATAATCATATTGGAAAAGAAGTTGAAACTGCTTTGCAAGTCAGAAACATCAGTCAACTTGTGAAGCATTTTTGGATGGGATCCAGGCATTTATGGGTCAACATGTCTTCTTAAAACTTGTCCGGATGCAAATTAGCTTTCCAACGCATCTTGAAACGCCTCAATCGTACATCTGGATCTTAAGATACGTCTATTTTAGCGAAGACAGCGCATGCAGAAATTCCTATACGGGATTAATACGGGATTTTTTGATAATTACGAATTTTCAAGATTTTATTTGATTATTTGTAATTTAAATCAACATAGGATCCTGCAATATCTATTAGGATCAGATTTATTTAATTAAGAATTTATTTTTAGCATTTATTTATTATTAGAAGTTACTTATCTAATTAGGAGATTAGATTTTAGCATTTATTTATTGTATTTAATTCCTAAGTTTAGTAGGATTAAAACTTCTCAATGGCCTATATAAAGGAGGCTTCACCCACATTGTAATTTAGATTTCATTGATTAATAAAAAGTTCTCTTTGGAAATTTTCATTGATTTATGAAATATTTAGTGAGTTTGTTTTTGCAAGTGCTGATTACTTGTGCCTTCGAAGTCTTCTTCAATATAAGTTCGACGAGTTCTTGTGAGGGAGATCATCTTCACACTCTTGCTTGCCTAGATAATCACGTCTAGGAGGGTGGGTTAGAGCCGCTTGAGGTTGCTTGCTTAGATAATTGAGTCTAAGAGGGTGCCGAGGACAAAACAACAACTATCAATTCATCACGCCATCTCCACATATTCAAGCTTCCTCCATTGACGCCACCACCATAAGCAAATCTGAATTTTTAGATTTGTTCTTTATTTTGGTTTGTTTTGTTTTTCTCTTTATTCGAATTTGCGCTACTCTATCATTTGGTATCGGATTCAGGTCGTTCTTGAGGATGTCATTGAGCAACGTATTGGATTTTACCCTTTTGGGGACTCGGTGTCATTATTGTTGTCGACTAGATCATTCAGGGTATGATTGTCCAGATAAGTTTTATTTTCAAGAAAAAATTTTGAGAGATATGTTGTCTGAATTCATGTCTTCTAATGATATTGAAATCCGTGATTCGGAGCATGATCAAGAAATTTGTTCTTCTAAAGAACATGAGGAAGACGATACCATCGAGAGTTTAACATTGCCTATTGATGAGGAAGAAATTATAAGTAGTGTGTTTGTTTCCAATGACGAACCTACTATTACGATTCAAGATGATCATCAAACGACAAACACCGACGAAGGTACCTTACAATCAAAAGCTATCATTGAATGTTTTCAAAATTCTATTTATGCTTGTTCCTCTTTTAGCATTAATAACAATTTTGAAGATGAGAATGAGTTACTTTGCGACCAAAAGAACAATCGTGATGATCCCAATGAGAAGGAACTTGTAAATTACATTGCAAAAAGAGACTCTGCAAAAGGATCCTTCAAGACGTCTTCTCTTCTATGGTACTTTGATGAACTTCCTCCATTTACCGATCTAGATTCGAGGGCGAATCTTTTTGATGAGTGGGGGAATGATACGAGCATGAGAGGGGTCAAAATAATCATCTTGGAAAAGAAGTTGAAACTGCTTTGCAAGTCAGAAACATCAGTCAACTTGCGAAGCATTTTTGGATGGGATCCAGGCGTTTATGGGTCAACATGTCTTCTTAAAACTTGTCCGGCTGCAAATTAGCTTTCCAACGCATCTTGAAACGCCTCAATCGGACATCTGGATCTCAAGATACGTCTATTTTAGCGAAGACAGCGCATGCAGAAATTCCTATACGGGATTAATACGGGATTTTTGGATAATTACGAATTTTCAAGATTTTATTTGATTATTTGTAATTTAAATCAACATAGGATCCTGCAATATCTATTAGGATCAGATTTATTTAACTAAGATTTTATTTTTAGCATTTATTTATTATTAGAAGTTACTTATCTAATTAGGAGATTAGATTTTAGCATTTATTTATTGTATTTAATTCCTAAGTTTAGTAGGATTAAAACTTCTCAATGGCCTATATAAAGGAGGCTTCACCCACATTGTAATTTAGATTTCATCGATTAATAAAAAGTTCTCTTTGGAGATTTTCTTTGATTTATGAAATATTTAGTGAGTTTGTTTTTGCAAGTGCTGATTACTTGTGCCTTCGAAGCCTTCTTCAATATAAGTTCGACGAGTTCTTGTGAGGGAGATCATCTTCACACTCTTGCTTGCCTAGATAATCGCGTCTAGGAGGGTGGGTTAGAGCCGCTTGAGGTTGCTTGCTTAGATAATTGAGTCTAAGAGGGTGCCGAGGACAAAACAACAACTATCAATTCATCACGCCATTTCCACATATTCAAGCTTCCTCCATTGACGCCACCACCATAAGCAAATCTGAATTTTTAGATTTGTTCTTTATTTTGGTTTGTTTTGTTTTTCTCTTTATTCGAATTTGCGCTATTCTATCATTTGGTATCGGATTCAGGTCGTTCTTGAGGATGTCATTGAGCAACGTATTGGATTTTACCCTTTTGGGGACTCGGTGTCATTATTGTTGTCGACTAGATCATTCAGGGTATGATTGTCCAGATAAGTTTTATTTTCAAGAAAACATTTTGAGAGATATGTTGTCTGAATTCATGTCTTCTAATGATATTAAAATCCGTGATTCAGAGCATGATCAAGAAATTTGTTCTTCTAAAGAACATGAGGAAGACGATTCCATCGAGAGTTTAACATTGCCTGTTGATGAGGAAGAAATTATAAGTAGTGTGTTTGTTTCCAGTGACGAACCTACTATTACGATTCAAGATGATCATCAAACGACAAACACCGACGAAGGTACCTTACAATCAAAAGCTATCATTGAATGTTTTCAGAATTCTATTTATGCTTGTTCCTCTTTTAGCATTAATAACAATTTTGAAGATTAGAATGAGTTACTTTGCGACCAAAAGAACAATCGTGATGATCCCAATGAGAAGGAACTTGTAAATTACATTGCAAAAAGAGACTCTGATATGAACGTCAATGGCAAAGACCCAGAGAAGTACCCAGGTGGCCCCATTACTCGAGCAAGGGTCAAGGAGTTCCAGGCAACCATGGAAAATATGTTTACATCAAGCTTGGGACGTGAGAAAGAAGAAATAATAAGGGAGGAACACTTTACTTTGCTTATGTATGAATTTGCATGAGTATTTAAAGTTTGCATAACATTCATTGCATTCAATAAACATGTTGTTCATTAAAGCATGTGTTGCATTTAAACATGTAGTTCATTTAGTTATACACTTCATTTAACTAAGTAGTTCATTGATTAAACTAGTTCATTCAAGATTATTAGTTCATTGAATAAAGTTAGTTCATTAATTGAACTAGTTCATTCATCAAACTAGCTCATTTATTAAACTAACTCTTAATTGTTTACATGCATGTTTTCAATTAAAGATTGAATAAAGTTTACCTTTGTGTCTAGGTGCATGAGGGAAGATGAGCGGTTTTACGGATGCAAGAATATCAGCAGAATGTCTTCCAATTCTGGATGCGATACAGACGTGTTTGGATCCAGAAATCAATTGGACGTTATTCCTCCATCTCTTAGCTTTCCAATGCCTTTTGAATCACCTCAATCCGATATCGGGAGCTTGAGATACGAATGATTTTCTGAAGACAGTGCAGGCTGAAATTTTTATTACGGGAATTTTATGCATGGATGATTTGAATGAATTTGAGCCAAGGAAGAGTTCTTTCATCTTCTACCAAGAGACAAGCAATTGATGGCCATCTTAATTCAGCAAATTCAAGGCATTCAAGGTTGATGTTATCACCATTCAAGTGGGGTTTCAAAATTCATTGAGGAGACATGAAATGAAGGCTGGATGAAACTCACCTTTTTATGACATTCAAGTCATATTAATCAGCTTGGAAGATGAAGAGTTGCACTTAAACTGGACAGCAAGGATGTCTACATTCATCCTTGTCCACATTCATCCCTTTCTCTTCATATGATAGCAAAACAAGGCAGCCCAAGAGTCCTTCTTAATTTGGACGAAAATATGACTAAATTCAACCTCAATTTGTCTAAACTAATCAGCTTTGAAGATGAGAAGAAAGGACAAAGCATTCATGTGTATTCAAGTGCATTAAGATGAGCATTCATCTTTCTTGTAACACCTTTTCATATTCTGCCTACTTCTACTATAAATAGGCATCTTTAGGATCATTGTATGACACACTTTGAATATATAAAACATCTTTGAAAGATTGCTTTATTCTTGTTCTCTTGTGGAACTTTATCGGCTTCAAGTTAGTCTTGTAGTCTTCATCCATTTCCCTTTTGTTATAGCGTTGGTTCCTAGCTCATCTATAGCTAGTGGGTCACGTTCCATATCCTACCACTTCATTTCCACTTTATTATATTGCTGGTTCCTAACTCTTTATAGTTAGGGGGTCACAATCCATCCATTGAATTTCTTCATCTTAAGGCCAACACCCCATCATCTTCACCTACATTTTCATCTTTTATTTTTTTTCCTTCCATAATCACAACTATCACTCTTCCTACACCTCTTCTACATATCTTTCATCCCATTATTTCTATTTCTTATTTATCTATTTCTACTTACATTGTTGTTTGAGTAATTTGAGAATACATTCAAAGCAACTGCAGAGTTCTTACTAGAATCACGATCGGGCATTCACATATATGATTCAAAACTCATAGTCGAGATCATATCATTTGGTATCAGAGCCTAGACGATTCAGTAAGCGTATTATTTTTTCTCTCCGGGTTAGTAAAAAAAAAAAAAATCAAAAAAAAAAAAATCTTAAAAGAGGGAGGGAGCAATCTATTCTTGTTTAAAAAAAATACAATACATCATTTCTTATTGCTGAATTACAAATTCCTTTACCTATTCTTAGTAATTCTTTCTTTTTGAAGCCATTATCCTTTTATTATTCATCATTCTCCTACCAAGCTAGAATTGTTTCAGCGAAGTCCACGAGACACTTGTAAGCCTTGAGGAAGTTCCAAAAGGACTTGAAAATAAAGCACAGTGGTAAAAGGCATGAGTGTGCATTAAGGGGAAAAGCCTAACCCGAGTGAAACACGAGTGTGAGTGCATTTTCTTTGGAGTGGAAAGGTGAGATTTTGTGTTAGTAAGGTTTAATTTCTTTTGTTTCTTTATCTAACATGTCACAAAGATCTGGTCATAGTGGTGAAGGAGTTCCCAATTTGCAAAATCAGGCTATGCTTCAAGCAATGGCCAAAATGATCCAAGAGCAATTGGAGCCCCTAATTGAGCGAATAGACCAGCTTGAAATTTCACAAGCTAATCGGGGTAATGAGGAGTATCTGAAGAAGTTGAAGTAGATGATGTGCAAGATCAAGTATCCCAACATAGCATGGTACAACAAGGCCAGAGAGCTCGACCACGAGTAGAGCGATAATCTCAGCAACATCAAGATTACCATTCCTCCTTTTCAAGGAAGAACGGATCCTGAAACCTATCTTGCATGGGAAAAGAAGGTTGAGCACATTTTTGAGTGCCATAACTATTCAGAGCTTAAAAGGTAAAACTCGCTGCCATTGAGTTTACGGATTATGCACTAATATGGTGGGATCAATTGACATCAAGTAGGAGACGCAATGGAGAACATCCTATCACTACATGGGATGAAATGAAAGCGGTGATGCGAAGGCGATTCATTCCAACCCACTACCATCGAGAGTTATTCAACCGTCTTCAAAATCTTTCACAAGGTAACCGAAGTGTTGAAGATTACTACAAAGAGATGGAGGTGTCCATGATTCGAGCCAACATCGACGAGGATCGAGAAGCCACAATGGCAAGATTCCTAGCGGGACTAAATCCGGACATTGCGAACGTGGTCGAGTTGCAACATTATGTGGAGATGGAAGACATGGTGCATATGGCCATGAAAGTGGAAAAACAGCTCAAAAGAAAGGGTGCCACACGATCTTATGGGAGTTCAACATCAAAATGGGGGCAAAGTTCATACAAGAAGACTCCTCCAATACCGTCCCACGAAAAAGGAGGACCACCGAAGGAAGTAAGCCCATTGCGAAACCAGCAAGGGTAAGACTACCGCTACTCCAAATCGTTCCGTGACATACAATGTTTTAAGTGTTTGGGGCGTGGACACATTGCAAGCCAATGTCCGAACCGCAACACCATGCTTCTTCGAGATGATGGAGAAGTTGAATCGGAACAAGAAGAGGATGAGAATGAAGATGTTGCCATCGAAGAAGAAGAATTAGAGTATGGCGTGGAAGGAGAGGTTCTTGTTGTCAAAAGAAGCCTAAACGTACAATCCGTTGAGGAAATGAACAACGAGAAAATATCTTCCATACTCGTTGCCATGTTGGAGGAAAGGTATGCTTTGTTATTATTGATGGTGGTAGTTGCACTAATGTTGCTAGTACCTTAATGGTAGATACACTTGGCTTGGCAACAACAAAGCATCCACAACCTTATAAGCTACAATGGCTCAACGATGGAGGAGAACTCAAGGTGACCAAACAAGTTCGAATTGTTTTCTCTATTGGGAAGTACAAAGACGAGGTATTATGCGATGTCGTTCCAATGCACATAAGCCATTTATTACTTGGAAGGCCTTGGCAATTTGATAGGCGAGTGATCCATGACGGGTATACCAACGGTATCGTTCACCCATGAAACAAAGAAGATCACTTTAGCCCCACTTTCTCCAAAACAAATACATGAAGACCAAATTTTATTGAGAGGAAAAATTGAAAAAGCCAAAAAGAGAGAGACCAAAATGGAGGTAAAAGCAAAGGAGTGTGATCAAAATGAGGGAAGGAAAATCAGCATTCTTTCTAAAAGAGAGAGTTGAAAAAGAGTTTAATGACACAAAGGAAGCACTTGTGCTCATGTACAAGGAAAATTTCTTGAATACTAACTACCTTGATCAAAATTTGCCTGCTTTTGTTGTGTCTTTATTGCAGGAGTTTGATGACCTATTTCGGAGGAAATACCAAGTGGGCTGCCACCTATTCGTGGCATAGAACATCAAATAGACTTTGTTCGGAGCCGTCATTCCAAACCGACCAGCGCATCAAGCAACCCAGAAGAAACTAAGGAGTTGCAAAGGCAAGTATCTGAGTTGATGTCAAAAGGCTACGTGAGGGAAAGCCTTAGCCCATGTGCCGTGCGGTTCTACTTGTGCCAAAGAAGGATGGAACTTGGCGCATGTGTGTGTGGGACTGCCGAGCGGTAAACAAAATTACGGTAAAGTATCGTCACCCTATTCCTCGCTTAGATGACATGTTAGATGAGCTTAGTGGTTCTAACCTCTTTTCCAAGATTGATCTTAAAAGTGGTTACCACCAAATACGAATGCGGGAAGGTGATGAGTGGAAAACAGCATTCAAAACTAAGCAAGGCCTTTATGAGTGGTTGGTTATGCCTTTGGCTTAACTAATGCTCCAAGCACGTTTATGAGGTTAATGAATCATGTTCTTAGGCCATTCTTGGGTAAGTTTTGTGTGGTTTACTTTGATGACATTCTAATCTATAGTAAAACCATGGAAGAACATGTTCAACATTTAAGGTCAGTTTTGCTAGTTTTGAGGAAGGAAAAAACTGTTTGCTAACTTACAAAAATGTACATTTTGTCTTGACAGGTTGTTTTCCTAGGTTTCGTTGTGAGTTCTGAAGGCTTGGAGGTGGACAAAGAGAAGGTTAAAGCCATTGAAGAGTGGCCACGACCAGCAAGCATTTCTCAAGTTAGGAGCTTCCATGGACTTGCAAGTTTTTATCGAAGATTCGTCCCCAACTTCAGCACCATAGCCGCCCCACTAACAAGTGTTATTAAGAAGAATTCTAAATTCTTTTGGGGGAAGATCAAGAGAAGTCCTTTAATAGCATTAAAGATTGTTTAATACATGCCCCTTTACTTGCTCTACCTGATTTTAATCTAACTTTTGAAATTGAATGTGATGCATCAGGTGTAGGAATTGGAGCAGTTTTGTCTCAAGGTGGACGTCCTATAGCCTATTTGGTGAAAAATTAAGTGGAGCTACGCTTAATTACCCTACCTATGACAAGGAGATGTATGCTCTTGTGAGGGCAATGGAAACATGGCAACATTACCTTTGGCCTAAGGAGTTCATCATTCACACTGATCATGAGGCATTGAAACATATCCGGGGCAGCATAAACTCAACAAAAGGCATGCCAAATGGGTGGAGTTTCTTGAAACTTTCCCATATGTTATCAAGTACAAGAAAGGTAAGGAGAATATAGTTGCCGATGCATTGTCACGGAGGTATATTCTTTTAAACACTTTGGAATCTAAGTTATTGGGTTTTGTTTTTATTAAAGACTTATATGTCTCGACTACGATTTTGAGAGAGATTTACAAAGCTTGTGAGAAAAAGTCAATTGAAAAATACTATAAGCATGATGGTTTCCTATTTAAGGAAGGAAGACTATGCATCCCTCAAGGTTCCATGCGTGAATTGCTAACTAAGGAAGCTCATGGAGGAGGATTAATGGGACATTTTGGGATAGCAAAGACTTTGGCTATACTTCAAGAGCACCTATATTGGCCTAAAATGAAACGAGATGTGGAGAGGTTGTGTGAGCGATGCATCACTTGCAGGAAGGCCAAATCTAAAGTCATGCCACATGGACTTTACACACCACTACCCATACCGGAAGCACCATGGATGGATATTTCAATGGATTTTGTGCTAGGGCTTCCACGTACCAAGAATAACAAAGATTCCATCTTTGTAGTTGTGGATAGATTCTCCAAAATGGCTCATTTCATTCCCTGTAACAAAACTAATGATGCCTCACATATTGCTACTTTGTTTTTCAGGGAAATCTTAAGGTTACATGGCATACCAAGAACTAATTGTGTCTGATCGGGATGTGAAGTTCTTAAGTCACTTTTGGAGAGCCCTATGGAGTAAGATTGGTACTAAGTTACTATTCTCCACCACTTGCCACCCTCAAACGGATGGCCAAACTGAAGTGGTGAACCGAGTACTTTCTATGTTACTTGATCCATCATTAGGAAGAATTTGAAAACATGGGAGGAGAGTTTACCACATGTGGAGTTTGCATACAACCGTTCGATCCATAGTACTACAGGGCGCACGCCTTTTGAAGTGGTGTATGGATTCAATCCATTAACACCGATAGACTTGTTACCATTACCCGCTGATCAAATTGTGAATAAAGATGGACTTAATAAAGCTGAATTTGTTAAGAAGCTTCATCAACAAGTGGGAGAACATTGAAAAACGAACCAAGCAATATGAGCAGCAAGCAAATAAGGGTCGTAAGCGAATTTCCTTTGAGCCGGGGATTGGGTGTGGCTGCACATGAGGAAAGAAAGGTTCGGCTCAACGAAAGTCCAAATTAATGCCTCGGGAGATGGACCATTCCAAATAGTCAAGAAGATCAATGACAATGCCTATCAATTAGATCTTCCGGTGAGTTTAATGTTAGTGCAACCTTCAATGTTTGCTGACCTATCTCCTTATGATGTAGATGACGATTTGGGGACAAATCGCCTTAAAGAGGGAGGGACTGATATGAGCGTCAATGGCAAAGACCGAGGAGAAGTACCAGGTGGCCCCATTACTCGAGCAAGGGTCAAGGAGTTCCAAGCAGCCATGGAAAATATGTTTACATCAAGCTTGGGACGTGAGAAAGAAGAAATAATAAGGGAGGAACACTTTACTTTGCTTATGCATGAATTTGCATGAGTATTTAAAGTTTGCATAACATTCATTGCATTCAATAAACATGTTGTTCATTAAAGCATGCGTTGCATTTAAACATGTAGTTCATTTAGTTATACACTTCATTTAACTAAGTAGTTCATTGATTAAACTAGTTCATTCAAGATTATTAGTTCATTGAATTAAGTTAGTTCATTAATTAAACTAGTTCATTCATCAAACTAGCTCATTTATTAAACTAACTCTTAATTGTTTACATGCATGTTTTCAATTAAAGATTGAATAAAGTTTACCTTTGTGTCTAGGTGCATGAGGGAAGATGAAGCGGTTTTACGGATGCAAGAATATCAGCAGAATGTCTTCCAATTCTGGATGCGATACAGACGTGTTTGGATCCAGAAATCAATTGGACGTTATTCCTCCATCTCTTAGCTTTCCAATGCCTTTTGAATCACCTCAATCCGATATCGGGAGCTTGAGATACGAATGATTTTTCTTGAAGACATTGCAGGCTGAAATTTTTATTACGGGAATTTTATGCATGGATGATTTGAATGAATTTGAGCCAAGGAAGAGTTCTTTCATCTTCTACCAAGAGACAAGCAATTGATGGCCATCTTAATTCAGCAAATTCAAGGCATTCAAGGTTGATGTTATCACCATTCAAGTGGGGGTTTCAAAATTCATTGAGGAGACATGAAATGAAGGCTGGATGAAACTCACCTTTTTATGACATTCAAGTCATATTAATCAGCTTGGAAGATGAAGAGTTGCACTTAAACTGGACAGCAAGGATGTCTACATTCATCCTTGTCCACATTCATCCCCTTTCTCTTCATATGATAGCAAAACAAGGCAGCCCAAGAGTCCTTCTTAATTTGGACGAAAATATGACTAAATTCAACCTCAATTTGTCTAAACTAATCAGCTTTGAAGATGAGAAGAAAGGACAAAGCATTCATGTGTATTCAAGTGCATTAAGATGAGCATTCATCTTTCTTGTAACACCTTTTCATATTCTGCCTACTTCTACTATAAATAGGCATCTTTAGGATCATTGTATGACACACTTTGAATATATAAAACATCTTTGAAAGATTGCTTTCATTCTTGTTCTCTTGTGGAACTTTATCGGCTTCAAGTTAGTCTTGTAGTCTTCATCCATTTCCCTTTTGTTATAGCGTTGGTTCCTAGCTCATCTATAGCTAGTGGGTCACGTTCCATATCCTACCACTTCATTTCCACTTTATTATATTGCTGGTTCCTAACTCTTTATAGTTAGGGGTCACAATCCATCCTTTGAATTTCTTCATCTTAACGCCAACACCCCATCATCTTCACCTACATTTTCATCTTTTATTTTTTTCCTTCCATAATCACAACTATCACTCTTCCTACACCTCTTCTACATATCTTTCATCCCATTATTTCTATTTCTTATTTATCTATTTCTACTTACATTGTTGTTTGAGTAATTTCAGAATACATTCAAAGCACTGCAGAGTTCTTACTAGAATCACGATCGGGCATTCACATATATGATTCAAAACTCATAGTCGAGATCATATCATTTTCCTTGCAAAAGGATCCTTCAAGACGTCTTCTCTTCTATGGTACTTTGATGAACTCCTCCATTTACCGTTCTAGAAAGGAGGGCAAATCTTTTTGATGAGTGGGGAATATTTTCGAGGATTTAGGGGTCAAAATAATTTTTGAAAAGAGTTTGAAACTTTTGCAAGTGAAACATTAGTCAACTTGCGAAGTCTTTTTTGGATGGGATCCAGGCATTTCTTGGGTCAACATGTCTTCTTCAAACTTGTCCGGCTGCAAATTAGCTTTCCAACGATCTTGAAACGCCTCAATCGGACATCTGGATCTCAAGATAATTCTATTTTAGCGAAGACAGCGAGGACAAAACAACATCGGGATTAATAAGGATTTTTGGATAATTACGAATTTTCAAGATTTTATTTGATTATTTGTAATTTAAATCAATTTAGGATTGCAATATCTTTAGGATCAGATTTATTTAACTAAGATTTTATTTTTAGCATTTATTTATTATTATTTTACTTATCTAATTAGGAGATTAGATTTTAGCATTTATTTATTGTATTTAATTCCTAAGTTTAGTAGGATTAAAACTTCTCAAAGCCTATATAAAGGATCTTCACCCACATTGTAATTTAGATTTCATCGATTAATTCCTTGATTCTCTTTGGAGATTTTCTTTGATTCTTGAAATATTTAGTGAGTTTGTTTTTGCAATTCCTGATTACTTGTGCCTTGAAGTCTTCTTCAATATAAGTTCTCGAGTTCTTGTGAGGGAGATCATCTTCACACTCTTGCTTGCCTAGATCTTAAGCCGCGTCTAGGAGGGTGGGTTAAAGCCGGTTGAGGTTCTTGACTTAGATAATTGAGTCTAAGAGGGAGTTAAGGACAAAACATCAAGTCCCTATCAATTCATCACGCCTTCTCCACATATTCAAGCTTGGAAATTGATCGCCACCACCATAAGAAAATCTGAATTTTTAGATTTGTTCCAAGAAAGAATTTGTTTTGTTTTTGATTTTATTAGATTTCACAAAGTCCTATCATTCATCCTTGTTCGAATGAACATCGTTCTTGAGGATGTCATTGAGCAACGTATTGGATTTTACCCTTTTGGGGACTCGGTGTCATTATTGTTGTCAACTAGATCATTCTGATCGTGATATGATTGTCGGATAAGTTTTATTTTCAAAAAACATTTTGAGAGATATGTGCATCTTAATTCATGTCTTCTAATGATATTGAAATCGTGATGACATGATCGAGAAATTTGTTCTTCTAAAGAACATGAGGAAGACATACCATCGAGAGTTTAACATTGCCTATTGATGAGGAAGAAATTATAAGTAGTGTGTTTGTTTCGATGGCGAACCTACAATTACGATTCAAGATGATCATCAAACGACAAACATGTGCTGGTACCTTACAATCAAAAGCTATCATTGAATGTTTTAGGAATTCTATTTTATGCTTGTTCCTCTTTTAGCATTAATATCATTTTTGAAGATGAGAATGAGTTACTTTGCGACCAAAAGAACAATCGTGATGATCCCAATGAGAAGGAACTTCTAAATTACATTGCAAAAGGTCTTCCTCAAAGGATCCTTCAAGACGAAAGTCTTTCTTCTTGGTACTTTGATGAACTTCCTCCATTTACCGATCTAGATTCGAGGGAGAATCTTTTTAAAATCATTGGGGAATTTGATACGAGCATGAGAGGGGTCAAAATAATCATATTGAAAAGAAGTTGAAACTGCTTTGCAAGTCGAAACATCAATCAACTTGTGAAGCATTTTTGGATGTGATCCAGGCATTTATGGGTCAACATGTCTTCTTAAAACTTGTCCGGATGCAAATTAGCTTTCCAACACATCTTGAAACGCCTCAATCGGACATCTGGATCTTAAGATACGTCTATTTTTAGCGAAGACAGCGCATGCAGAAATTCCTATACGAGATTAATATGGGATTTTTGGATAATTACGAATTTTCAAGATTTTATTTGATTATTTGTAATTTAAATCAACATAGGATCCTGCAATATCTATTAGGATCAGATTTATTTAATTAAGATTTTATTTTTAGCATTTATTTATTATTAGAAGTTACTTATCTAATTAGGAGATTAGATTTTAGCATTTATTTATTGTATTTAATTCCTAAGTTTAGTAGGATTAAAACTTCTCAATGGCCTATATAAAGGAGGCTTCACCCACATTGTAATTTAGATTTCATTGATTAATAAAAAGTTCTCTTTGGAAATTTTTTGATTTATGAAATATTTTGAGTTTTGTTTTTGCAAGTGCTGATTACTTGTGCCTTGAAGTCTTCTTCAATATAAGATCATCGAGTTCTTGTGAGGGAGATCATCTTCACACTCTTGCTTGCCTAGGTAATTGCATCTAGAAGGGTGGGTTAGAACCGTTTGAGGTTGCTTGCTTAGATAATTGCGTCTAAGAGGGTGCCGATGACAAAACAACAGCTATCAATTCATCACGCCATCTCCACATATTCAAGCTTCCTCCATTGACGCCACCACCATAAGCAAATCTGAATTTTTAGATTTGTTCTTTATTTTGGTTTGTTTTGTTTTTCTCTTTATTCGAATTTGCGCTACTCTATCATTTGGTATCAGCGCTACTCTATCATTTGGTATCGGATTCAGGTCGTTCTTGAGGATGTCATTGAGCAACGTATTGGATTTTACCCTTTTGGGGACTCGATGTCATTATTGTTGTCGACTAGATCATTCAGGGTATGATTGTCCAGATAAGTTTTATTTTCAAGAAAAAATTTTGAGAGATATGTTGTCTCAATTCATGTCTTCTAATGATATTGAAATCCGTGATTCGGAGATCAAGAAATTTGTTCTTCTAAAGAACATGAGGAAGACGATACCATCGAGAGTTTAACCTTGCCTATTGATGAGGAAGAAATTATAAGTAGTGTGCTTCTTTCCAGTGACGAACCTACTATTACGATTCAAGATGATCATCAAAAGACAAACACCGACGAAGGTACCTTACAATCAAAAGCTATCATTGAATGTTTTCAGAATTCTATTTATGCTTATTCCTCTTTTAGCATTAATAACAATTTTGAAGATGAGAATGAGTTACTTTGCGACCAAAAGAACAATCGTGATGAGCCCAATGAGAAGGAACTTGTAAATTACATTGCAAAAAGAGACTTTGCAAAAGGATCCTTCAAGACGTCTTCTCTTCTATGGTACTTTGATGAACTTCCTCCATTTACCGATCTAGATTCGAGGGCGAATCTTTTTGATGAGTGGGGGAATGATACGAGCATGAGAGGGGTCAAAATAATCATCTTGGAAAAGAAGTTGAAACTGCTTTGCAAGTCAGAAACATCAGTCAACTTGCGAAGCATTTTTGGATGGGATCCAGGCATTTATGGGTCAACATGTCTTCTTGAAACTTATCCGGCTGCAAATTAGCTTTCCAACGCATCTTGAAACACCTCAATCGGACATCTGGATCTCAAGATACGTCTATTTTAGCGAAGACAGCGCATGCAGAAATTCCTATACGGGATTAATACGGGATTTTTGGATAATTACGAATTTTCAAGATTTTATTTGATTATTTGTAATTTAAATCAACATAGGATCCTGCAATATCTATTAGGATCAGATTTATTTAATTAAGATTTTATTTTTAGCATTTATTTATTATTAGAAGTTACTTATCTAATTACGAGATTAGATTTTAGCATTTATTTATTGTATTTAATTCCTAAGTTTAGTAGGATTAAAACTTCTCAATGGCCTATATAAAGGAGGCTTCATCCACATTGTAATTTAGATTTCATTGATTAACAAAAAGTTCTCTTTGGAGATTTTAGTATTCTTTGAGTTTGCAAGTGTTCGATAAACTTGTCTATAAGCCATCTTCAACATAAGATCATCGAGTTCTTGTGAGGGAGGTCATCTTCACACTCTTGCTTGCCTAGGTAATTGCATCTAGGAGGGTGGGTTAGAGCCGCTTGAGGTTGCTTGCTTAGATAATTGCGTCTAAGAGGGTGCCGAGGAGAAAACAACAACTATCAATTCATCATGTCATCTCCACATATTCAAGCTCCCTCCATTGACGCCACCACCATAAGCAAATCTGAATTTTTAGATTTGTTCTTTATTTTGGTTTGTTTTGTTTTTCTCTTTATTCGAATTTGCGCTACTCTATCATTTGGTATCAGCGCTACACTATCATTTGGTATCGGATTCAGGTCGTTCTTGAGGATGTCATTGAGCAACGTATTGGATTTTACCCTTTTGGGGACTCGATGTCATTATTGTTGTCTACTAGATCATTCAGGGTATGATTGTCCAGATAAGTTTTATTTTCAAGAAAAAATTTTGAGAGATATATTGTCTGAATTCATGTCTTCTAATGATATTAAAATCCGTGATTCGGAGCATGATCAAGAAATTTGTTCTTCTAAAGAACATGAGGAAGACGATACCATCGAGAGTTTAACTTGCCTATTGATGAGGAAGAAATTATAAGTAGTGTGTTTGTTTCCAGTGACGAACCTACTATTACGATTCAAGATGATCATCAAACCACAAACACCGACGAAGGTACCTTACAATCAAAAGCTATCATTGAATGTTTTCAGAATTATATTTATGGTTATTCCTCTTTTAGCATTAATAACAATTTTGAAGATGAGAATGAGTTACTTTGCGACCAAAAGAACAATCGTGATGATCCCAATGAGAAGGAACTTGTAAATTACATTGCAAAAAGAGACTCTGCAAAAGGATCCTTCAAGACGTCTTCTCTTCTACGGTACTTTGATGAACTTCCTCCATTTATCGATATAGATTCGAGGGCAAATCTTTTTGATGAGTGGGATAATGATACGAGCATGAGAGGGGTCAAAATAATCATCTTGGAAAAGAAGTTGAAACTGCTTTGCAAGTCGGAAACATCAGTCAACTTGCGAAGCATTTTTTGGATGGGATCCAGGCATTTATGGGTCAACATGTCTTCTTAAAACTTGTCCGGCTGCAAATTCTTTCCAACGCATCTTGAAACGCCTCAATCGGACATCTGGATCTCAAGATACGTCTATTTTAGCGAAGACAGCGCATGCAGAAATTCCTATACGAGATTAATACGGAATTTTTGGATAATTACGAATTTTCAAGATTTTATTTGATTATTTGTAATTTAAATCAACATAGGATCCTGCAATATCTATTAGGATCAGATTTATTTAATTAAGATTTTATTTTTAGCATTTATTTATTATTAGAAGTTACTTATCTAATTAGGAGATTAGATTTTAGCATTTATTTATTGTATTTAATTCCTAAGTTTAGTAGGATTAAAACTTCTCAATGGCCTATATAAAGGAGGCTTCACCCACATTGTAATTTAGATTTCATTGATTAATAAAAAGTTCTCTTTGGAGATTTTCTTTGATTTTGAAATATTTAGTGAGTTTGTTTTTGCAAGTGTTGATTAAACTTGCCTAGAAGCCATCTTTCAATATAAGATCATCGAGTTCTTGTGAGGGAGATCATCTTCACACTCTTGCTTGCCTAGATAATTGCATCTAGGAGGGTGGGTTAGAGCCGCTTGAGGTTGCTTGCTTAGATAATTGAGTCTAAGAGGGTGCCGAGGACAAAACAACAACTATCAATTCATCACGCCATCTCCACATATTCAAGCTTCCTCCATTGACGCCACCACCATAAGCAAATCTGAATTTTTAGATTTGTTCTTTATTTTGGTTTGTTTTGTTTTTTTTTCTCTTTATTCTATCATTTTTCAGCACTACTCTATCATTTGGTATCGGATTCAGGTCGTTCTTGAGGATGTCATTGAGCAACATATTGGATTTTTACCCTTTTGGGGACTCGGTGTCATTATTGTTGTCGACTAGATCATTCAGGTATGATTGTCCTAGATAAGTTTTATTTTCAAAAAAATTTTGAGAGATATGTTGTCTGAATTCATGTCTTCTAATGATATTGAAATCCGTGATTCGGAGCATGATCAAGAAATTTGTTCTTCTAAAGAACATGAGGAAGACGATACCATCGAGAGTTTAACATTGCCTATTGATGTGGAAGAAATTATAAGTAGTGTGTTTGTTTCCAATGACGAACCTACTATTACAATTCAAGATGATCATCAAACGACAAACACCGACGAAGGTACCTTACAATCAAAAGCTATCATTGAATGTTTTCAGAATTCTATTTATGCTTGTTACTCTTTTAGCATTAATAACAATTTTGAAGATGAGAATGAGTTACTTTGCGACCAAAAGAACAATCGTGATGATCCCAATGAGAAGGAACTTGTAAATTACATTGCAAAAAGAGACTCTGCAAAAGGATCCTCCAAGACGTCTTCTCTTCTATGGTACTTTGATGAACTTCCTCCATTTACCGATCTAGATTCGAGGGCAAATCTTTTTGATGAGTGGGGGAATGATACGAGCATGAGAGGGGTCAAAATAATCATCTTGGAAAAGAAGTTGAAACTGCTTTGCAAGTCAGAAACATCAGTCAACTTACGAAGCATTTTTGGATGGGATCCAGGCATTTATGGGTCAACATGTCTCTTAAAACTTGTCCGGCTGCAAATTAGCTTTCCAACGCATCTTGAAATGCCTCAATCGGACATCTGGATCTCAATATACGTCTATTTTAGCGAAGATAGCGCATGCAAAAATTCCTATACGGGATTTTTGGATAATTACGAATTTTCAAGATTTTATTTTATTATTTGTAATTTAAATCAACATAGGATCCTGCAATATCTATTAGGATCAGATTTATTTAATTAAGATTTTATTTTTAGCATTTATTTATTATTAGAAGTTACTTATCCAATTAGGAGATTAGATTTTAGCATTTATTTATTGTATTTAATTCCTAAGTTTAGTAGGATTAAAACTTCTCAATGGCCTATATAAAGGAGGCTTCACCCACATTGTAATTTAGATTTCATTGATTAATAAAAAGTTCTCTTTGGAGATTTTCATTTATTTATGAAATATTTAGTGAGTTTGTTTTTGCAAGTGCTGATTACTTGTGCCTTCGAAGTCTTCTTCAATATAAGTTCGACGAGTTCTTGTGAGGGAGATCATCTTCACACTCTTGCTTGCCTAGATAATCGCGTCTAGGAGGGTGGGTTAGAGCCGCTTGAGGTTGCTTGCTTATATAATTGAGTCTAAGAGGGTGCCGAGGACAAAACAACATCAACAATTCACAAGCCATCTTCATCTTCAACCTTCACACCATCTTCCATAATTCCATAAACAAAGCTAGAATTTCCAGATTTGTTTTACCTATCTTCTTCTTAATCTTTTCTCATCTTTTTACTTATATTCTTATTTCTTATCATCTAATCCTTCATCTCGTCTTTCTTTCTTTAAATTTCCAGCCTTGAATCTGAAAAATTCAAGAAAATCCCTTCTCTTTTCTCTTGAATTTTCAGATCTGCCCAAACTTCCTTGATTGAGTCTAGAGCTCCTAGTTGTTGCAACAACTTGATTGAAGGCTTCCAAATCCAAGATTGCGCTACTCTATCACTCAGATTCAAGAATATGCCCAGAGGGATAGTATTTAGCCTTATAAATCTGAGCAAGCAGATTATTTGGTTCACAAATGAGACACCATATTTGTTTACCAAGCAAAGCAATGTTGAAAAGATGTAAGTCCCGAAAGCCAATTCCTCCAGCAGATTTAGGTTGACAAACAGTGTCTCATGGATTTATATGCCAACCTCGTTTATTGTTTCTTCTTGACCACCAGTAGCGTCGTATGGACGATGTCATGTCATCAATAATATTTTGTGGTAAAAGGTAGCATGACATCACATATTGAGGTAGAGATTAGATAATGACTTTGATGAAAACCTCTCGTCCACTGAATGAGAGAAGGTGTTTGTCCCAATGAGATATACGTGAGTTCACCTTATCGCGTATGAACCCAAGCACTGTAGTTTTATTCATCCTTATTAGGAGAGGTACGCCAAGGTAGATCCCAGGATCAGTCACTTCCCTAACTTCAAGGATAGCATTGATAGCCTATTTATGCTCAATAGATGAACGTGGGTTAAAAAAGATGGTTGATTTTTCAAAATTGACAGCCTGCCCAGAAGCTAGAGCATAAGTTTAAGGAGCATTTTTTAGATGTTTCGTCTCTGTAGTATTATTTCTGATGAAGACCATGCAATCATCTGCAAAAAGAAGATGATTTACTTGGGGCCCATGTCGACTTGCACAAAGTCTAGAGAGATGACCATTTTGTTGTTCAACGTTTAGAAAAGCTGATAGACCTTGCATGCAAAAGAGGAATAAAAAAGGTGAAAGAGGGTCTCCTTGACATAGACCGTGTTTGGGTTGGAAAACAGGTGAAAGAGCATTATTCACTCTAGTAGTGAAGGAAATGGTTGTAATACAACGCATGATAATAGAAACCCAGGTTGTATTAAAACCCATTCGAAGCATAACATGCCGAAGGAAAGACCATTCCACTCGATCAAAAGCCTTTTCCATATCTAATTTAAGGGTTGTGCCTTGAAAAAGGTTTGAAACTCCTGTGTTGAGGGAGTGAATTAGTTCATGGGCAATTAGTATGTTATTAGTGATGTTTCTCCCTCTAATAAAGGTAGCTTGGTTGTCATTGATACAACAAGGGATGTTGGCTTTCATATGATTTACAAGCACTTTGGCAACAGTCTTATAAATGACCGTACAAAGACTAATGGGACATAATTGTCTCATGGTAGTTGGTTCATTGACTTTTGGTACTAAGACCAAAACTGTGCGATTAATTTCTGACACGCCTGCTTTCCCAGAGAGAATGTAAGACATAGATTAATTACGTCCTGTCCAATTGTATCCCAGTGTTGTTTGTAGAACCCCCACTTGGTAGCCCATCAAAACAATGGAGATACAATCCTTATTATTTGCCCAACAGTTTTCAAACCGAAATTGATTGTCATGATGTTGAAAACGTTGAGTATTATTGTATTCATTATCCATAAGAATGAAGCAATTGGCCAGATTTCGCTTGAAATTCAGAGGTGGCACGATGCATTGGATATGAATTAAACCAGTCTGTGTTTGCAACAAAGGGATCAAGGTGTTCAAGTATAGTTGGAGAGTTTGGGCCTGATTTAGTCCAAGTGAACCATCCATTTTTTGGTTTACAATCGAATAAATTATTTTGGGATAGACAATCCCTAAAATTATTAATTTGTGAGCGTGCACAATGACATCCACCTTGTTTTTCATTGTCGGATATAATTTCATTTAAATCTCCACCTATTAGCCAAGAGAGATATGATCAAGAATTTAGGGAGTCGATTAGTTGCCAAGTTTTGATTTTTTGATTTGTTTCAGCATAACCATGTATTCCGAAAAAGTGGAAATGGGATGTATTTGTATGAATGATAGAATCGATATGATGGTTCGAGTACGAGAGCAAATCTATATTTATTTTATTATTCCAAAATAAAACAAGGTCCGAACAAGATGGGCTACTTTCAACCGGCAAGCAACCAAACATATTTAGAGTAATACAAAGTCTTTCACAAAGAAATAAAACATCAGGATTTATCTTAGTGACAACTCGTTTCAAAGCTTGAACTACCTGGGCTTTACCAAGACCCTGGCAGTTCCAACATAGTATTATCATTTTCCTCGTCGGGGTTGAACGTCAACCGCCGCCTGAGAGTTTTTTCCACTGCTCATCCCAGCTTTGTTATTCTTGATGGGGTTGAAGAACGATGCTTTTTGGCTTTTGTAGCTTTAACAAGAGTAGAACATCTTTTAGTGCTGCTAGGAATCAAATCCGAATGGCCTTGGATAGAAGGTGCTGCAAATGATTGCTGTTTAGATAACCAGTCATCAAAAGCAGAAATCATAGGTGATGAGGTAAAATTTGCCGCCTTACCCATTTCCTGATCGAGGGCCGGAGCAATCATTACCATAGTATCATTTCTCTCGACAGGAATAGTATTGATAGGGACCGCAGGGATTGGAATAGTTGTAGTGGGCACAGCTTTTTCTTTGTCTTTATCCGGGCTATGCTTTCCTATTAGCAAGGTTGCATCGGAATCAATAGCATTCGATTGTGAAGCATCAGGGGACTGAGAGGTCACCTTATCCTTGGCAGCATAAGCTACTAGTTCGGGCATAACAGCGATAATATGATCTACCGGAAGAGCAATCTCCCCTTGAATATCTTTTGACGCAGAACTTTTTAGATCTTTCCCAAGCTTAGCAGTTTTGGTGGTTGGTGAAGTGCTAAAAGATTCAGCATCCATTGAATTGTCATTGTTTTGATTTGGTGAGTGTTCTCCTTTGTCTGAAACCAAAGAAAAACTAAAAACAATCACAATAAGATTTGGGTAAAATATAAAGCCGGTAGCGATTAATGAGATGGTACCGGTTTCCTTCAAATTGATATTAGGATTTGGACACGTAGTTTTGTTATCCTTAACCGAAATGTTGTGGGGCATCTTGGAAGTAGATTCACCATCATGGTAACGGATGCGCCCTTTCATGTGCGAAGAACCTCCTTTAGATTTAGGTGGAGTGAAGTGAAGCCAGTCCCCGTACTAAAGCTTGGATGAGGGACTAATCTTAATAGTTGTGCAAGACGTCACCAAATGTCCAACAATGCCACATCCGTGGCAGAAGGTTGGCAAATTTTCATATTGTAGTGGGCATAGTTTTGGCCTGAACCCCAAGCCACCTATCACAACACACTGTCGTATTGGTTTGGTAGCATCCATACTTATTCTGACACGAAGATAGTCCACCATGTTTCCATCAATATAGCGGGTATCAGTTTTGACTACGATTCCAATGAATGAACCTAGTGAGTGTCTAGTGTTGACCACCGCTTGGTCATTTGCCATCAGAATGGTTGGGAGGCTATGGATTCTAACCCATATTCTCATCTAGGAAAAGGAATATTCGTCAATTGAGAGTTTCGGATCAAAAGGAGCCAGGGAAAGCCATTCGTCCTTGAAAGTCCAAGGTCCTCGTTGCAAGATCTCAATCCTCTTTGCAGCTGAGGAAAATTTGATGCGGAAGAAATTGGATTTCAGCATCGATATAGAGTCCACTTCGCTGCTCTTCCAGATGGATTGAAAAGCACGGATAAGGGCTTGACCATCAATGGTTTTGGCAGAGACAATCTTTCCTATGAGAATTAGATCATTGTCCTCAGTGGTGGAATCCAAATTGAAAGAAGGATTGAAGATCACCCCTTGTCCTTCGAAGGTGAAATTAAGGTCTCCAAGTTGTTGTAAGAAGGATTCAGTGGCCATTGATTGTGCAAAAAGATAACGTGTAAGAGAGGGAAAAGCACTAGAATAGGTGAAGTATAAACCGAACGAGATAGGAGATATGTATATAATATTGGATGAAGGAAATTTAGGTGAATAGAAAAAAATGAATATCACACTAGAATTGATCAAAATTAGACAAGTTGTGAATTGATAAAGTTTCCAAGATTAAAATCCATAAGAAAGGAAATTGGATTTGTATTCTTTAATGTGGTGGTTTCTTAACAAAGGATTGAAGGTGATAATAGGGAAAGGTTCTATATCTTTTTTGGAAATGCCATAAATTTTGGAAGAAGTTGGTTTTTGCCCAATTTGCAAATTGAACGTTTATACTGAATATTAAGTAGGAGTAGGGGTGATAATGAGCCTGACCGGCTCGTGAACTACTCGGTCTTGGCTCGGTCAAAGCTCAGCTCGAGTGAGCCCGACTCGGGCTCGGCTCGAGACCTTAACAAGCTGACTCAAGCTCGGCTCGAAAAGCTCATGAACAGGCTTAGAATAATTATATTATATATATATGCTACATATGCACTAAAAGTAATATCTTTAGCAAAAGAAAAGCAATAAAATAAATTAGGGGAAAATCCACTAAAAATAAATTAACTAAAATAAATTGGGCACTTTTTTCCACTTCCCCGATATTGAATTTTGTTTCAGTGTTGGTTATGAAAGGGTTTTTAATGAGGCCCTATCTTTTATAAAAAAAATTATAGCAAAATTATCCATTTTGAGTCGAGCCAAGTCGAGCCGAGCCTGACGAGCTTCGAGCCCGAGTTGAGCTCAATAGTATTGTTTTCGAGCTGAGCTTGAGCCTAAAATTTCTAGCTCGCCGAGCCAAGCCCAATAAAATACTAGCTCGACTCGGCTCGGCTCATTATCACCCCTAAGTAGGAGTATCTGGTTGGGAGAATTGGTATAATGACTATGTTGGATACAAAATCGAATAAACCTGGTATACATCGTGAAATTAGGAATCTAATTTGGTTAAAGGTGGAAACATATATGAAAGTTGTCAACGGGGAAGTTAATAAAGGCGAGATTTATTCTAATAAAAACAAATAGGACAGAAGTAGTCCTGGGATCGAAGGGAATCAATGGTTTAATTCTCCCATAATTAAATGTGAAAGGGATAAAAAGGTATAAAATGTGGGAAGTAAAATGGTAATTAAAAGTAGTCATTTTAATACCAGATATGGAATTTTTATTTTGGCATAGGATTATTCTCAGAGATTTTTGGTAAAGAGTGTCTTATTGATGGAATTTCTAATAAATGAATAAAACGGTGCCTATAATAGTGATATAAGGACATTTGTCTATTATATTTAATAGTGTATATAATCCTTCCAATGTAGAGAAGGAAACGACAATTAAATTTAATTTGTGGGAAGGAAGCAACACAATAATGTCAAGAGGATGGTTGTGTAGATTTAAAAAAGGCAAGGTTTGGGAGTAGTATCCTGGTGGTGAGATCCTTTAATAATAAGGGAATAACGTGGATTGTTTCCAAAATGTAAATAACTAAATTGGCTTTAATGTTATAATTTACGAGGAAGGAAAAAGATACCAATCCGGATTCCACATCCAAAGAGGCCAGATGCAATCCGAAGGAGTAGATGAAGGTTATACGGAGTAAAATATATTGAGGGGTGAGAATTAGATATATAAGATGGTAGCAATAAGTCGGAATGTGTATTTGATAGAGTAGCACAAATTCGAATAAAGAGAATAACAAAACAAACCAAAATAAAGAACAAATCTAAAAATTCAGATTTGCTTATGGTGGTGGCATCAATGGAGGAAGCTTGAATATGTGGAGATGGCGTGATGAATTGATAGTTGTTGTTTTGTCCTCGGCACCCTCTTAGACGCAATTATCTAAGCAAGCAACCTCAAGCGGCTCTAACCCACCCTCCTAGATGCAATTACCTAGGCAAGCAAGAGTGTGAAGATGATCTCCCTCACAAGAACTCGATGATCTTATGTTGAAGATGGCTTCTAAAAAAGTTTACCGAACACTTGCAAACTCAGAGAATACTAAAATCTCCAAAGAGAACTTTTTACTAATCAATGAAATCTGAATTACAATGTGGGTGAAGCCTCCTTTATATAGGCCATGGAGAAGTTTTAATCCTACTAAACTTAGGAATTAAATACAATAAATAAAAGTTAAAATCTAATCTCCTAATTAGATAAGTAACTTCTAATAATAAATAAATGCTAAAAATAAAATCTTAATTAAATAAATCTGATCCTAATAGATATTGCAGAATCCTATGTTGATTTAAATTACAAATAATCAAATAAAATCTTGAAAATTCGTAATTATCCAAAAATCCCGTATTAATCCCGTATAGGAATTTCTGCATGCGCTGTCTTCGCTAAAATAGACGTATCTTGAGATCCAGATGTCCGATTGAGGCATTTCAAGATGTGTTGGAAAGATAATTTGCAGCCGGACAAGTTTTAAGAAGACATGTTGACCCATAAATGCCTAGATCCCATCCAAAAATGCTTCTCAAGTTGACTGATGTTTCTGACCTGCAAAGCAGTTTCAACTTCTTTTCCAAGATGATTATTTTGACCCCTCCCATGCTCGTATCATTCCCCCACTCATCAAAAAGATTCGCCCTCGAATCTAGATCGGTAAATGGAGGAAGTTCATCAAAGTACCATAGAAGAGAAGACGTCTTGAAGGATCCTTTTGCATAGTCTCTTTTTGCAATGTAATTTACAAGTTCCTTCTCATTGGGATCATCATGATTGTTCTTTTGGTCACAAAGTAATTCATTCTCATCTTCAAAATTGTTATTAATGCTAAAAGAGGAATAAGCATAAATAGAGTTCTGAAAACATTCAATGATACCTTTCGATTGTAAGGTACCTTCGTCGGTGTTTGTCGTTTGATGATCATCCTGAATCGTAATAGTAGGTTCGTCACTGGAAACAAGCACACTACTTATAATTTCTTCCTCATCAATAGGCAAGGTTAAACTCTCGATGGTATCGTCTTCCTCGTGTTCTTTAGAAGAACAAATTTCTTGATCATGCTCCAGATCACGAATTTCAATATCATTAGAAGACATGAATTCATACAACATATCTCTCAAAAAAATTTTCTTGAAAATAAAACTTATCTGGACAATCATCCCTGAATGATCTAGTCGACAACAATAATGGCAACGAGTCCCCAAAAGGGTAAAATCCAATATGTTGCTCAATGACATCCTCAAGAACGACCTGAATCCGATACCAAATGATAGAGTAGCGCAAATTCGAATAAAAAGAATAACAAAACAAACCAAAATAAAGTGTGGAGATGGCGTGATGAATTAATAGTTATTGTTTTGTCCTCGGCAAACTCTTAGACGCAATTATCTAAGCAAGCAACCTCAAGCGGCTCTAACCCACCCTCCTAGATGCAATTACCTAGGCAAGCAAGAGTGTGAAGATGATCTCCCTCACAAGAACTCGATGATCTTATGTTGAAGATGGCTTCTAGACAAGTTTAACGAGCACTTGCAAACTCAAAGAATACTAAAATCTCCAAAGAGAACTTTTTACTAATCAATGAAATCTGAATTACAATGTGGGTGAAGCCTCCTTTATATAGGCCATGGAGAAGTTTTAATCCTACTAAACTTAGGAATTAAATACAATAAATAAATGTTAAAATCTAATCTCCTAATTATATAAGTAACTTCTAGTAATAAATGAATGTTAAAAATAAAATCCTAATTAAATAAATCAGATCCTAATAGATATTGCAGAATCCTATGTTGATTTAAATTACAAATAATCAAATAAAATCTTGAAAATTCGTAATTATCCAAAAATCCCGTATTAATCCCGTATAGGAATTTCTGCATACGCTGTCTTCGCTAAAATAGACGCATGTTGAGATCCAGATGTCCGATTGAGGCGTTTGAAGATGCGTTGGAAAGCTAATTTGCATCCGAAAAAGTTTTAAGAAGACATGTTTACCCATAAATGCCTGGATCCCATCCAAAAATGCTTCGCAAGTTGACTGATGTTTCTGACTTGCAAAGCAGTTTCAACTTCTTTTCCAAGATGATTATTTTGACCCCTGTCATGCTCGTATCACTTTTCCTACAATTCAAAAACAAATAAAATAAGGATTAAAATTAAAGATAAACTAATAAATAAAAAGAGATATATAAAGATGTGCAAAGAAATTCTTAAACCTAAAATTCAAAAATAATTAAATAAATATGAAAGAAAAATGTAATCTCAACCTAAAGAAAATAAATAAATCTATCCTATGAATAACCAAAATTAATAAAATAAAAAATAAAATAAATAAATAGTTGAATAAAAGAAAATAGAAATAAAAACTTGTCGAAAGGAGAGCATGATCATGTTTCTCCTTTGGTGATCATCTTTGAATCGTTCCACATAGTAGGTTATAGTGCTTCAATCTTTGCCCATTAACTTTCAATTTCTTCCTCGGTGGTGGACTTAATTAAACTCTCGATGGTACCATGGGAGAATGATTTTAGAAGAACAAATTTCTTGATCATCTTGATCTCGAATTTCCGGGAAAAGTTTTAGAAGATTTGAATAGGAGAACTATATCTGGCAAAAATTTTCTTGAAAATAGTTTCTTATCATGCCATTCTTTGTTTTCTCCTTGTAAAGTGCATTGTCAATAATGGCAACGAATTCCTATCTCGTTGAGGTCCAGTAAACGTTTTTGCTCAGCACTCTCCCAATCCATATTCACGGTCTTGATTGCCCAAATGATTTGTGTTCGATTTCCACCGTAAATGAAAAGAATTACCAAACAAACCAAAATAAAGAACAAATTAAAAAGGGTGTTTTGAATATGGTGGTGGCGTCAATGGCCCAAAGCTTGAATATGTGGAGTCTTGTAGACCAAATTAATAGTTATTGATTTTGTCCTCGAGGATATTCTTCACGCAATTATCTAAGCAAAATTTCAGCGGCTCTGCCCATTAGTTCCTAGATGATACCTAGGTGGCAAAGTTTGAAGATGATCACCTCACAAGTGTTGCATGATCTTTGTTAAAGATGGCTTCTGTCACAAGTTTACTTGCCTTCAAAACTAAGAATACTAAAATCCCAAAGAGAACTTTTTATATTCAATGAAATCTGAATTGCACGATCTTAGAATCTTTATATAGGCCATGGAGAAGTTTCAACCTACTAAACTTAGGAATTAAATACAATAAATAAATGTTAAAATCTAATCTCCTAATTAGATAAAAGTAACTTCTAATAATAAATAAATGCTAAAAATAAAATCTTAATTAAATAAATCTGATCCTAATAGATATTATTGCCCATGTTGATTTAAATTACAAATAATCAAATAAAATCTTGAAAATCGTTTATCCAAAAATTGGCCAATTAATCCCGTATTGCAATTTTTGCATGTGGTGTCTTGCTAAAAAATGTATCTTGAGGTGAAGAATGGCATTGAGGCATTTCAAGATGCGTTGGAAAGCTAATTTGCAGTCGGACAAGTTTTAAGAGACATGTTGAAACATAAATGCCTGGATCCCAAAAAAAATGCTTAGCAAGTTGACTGATGTTTCTTTCCTTGGTGAGTAAGGCCAACTTCTTTTCCAAGATGATTATTTTGACCCCTCCCTTGCTCGTATCAGCAGCTTCATTGTTGATGCAACTAGATCTACCATGCCAAGAACACCGTGTGCTTTTGTAGTTATCATCTTCAAGGGTTTAATAGCGGACCGTATATGAAGGTAAAATCCGAGTTGTCGCATGGTTGTGTTTAATCTCTTTTACTCTTGGAAGCTATTGTGATGATGTGTGGTGTGACGTGGTTCCTATGGAAGTCACCCACTTGCTATTCAGGAAGACCTTGGGAAAATGATCGGGAATGCATCGTTGTCCATCTAAATCTCCTCCTCCTCCCTATTGCATTCTAAGCGAGGATCCAAGTGATCGGCAACTTGAAAATCTATTTCTTTCTTATCACAATTAATGTCAAACTCTTGTAAAAGCATGATCCAAAAAATCAAACCAGGTTTGGCAATCCTTTTTAAAAACATATCTTGATGTAGAAAACGAGTGGACAATTAATTTGTACGAATCAAATTGGATCAAAATTTGTCAAATGCAAACCCTCCTAATCGTAACTTGAATAGGCTGTTGTTGTGTAATTCACTTGAGCTCTATTAAGAGTTTTACTAGTGTGAATGGATGATGATGAGATAGATGTTGTAGGATATTTTGTCCTCAAAACCCTCTTAGACGCAATTATCTAAGCAAGCAACCTCAAAGGCTCTAACCCACCCTCCTAGATGCAGCTTTTCCTTTAGGGCAAGCAAGAGTGTGAAGAATCATCAAAATTACAAGAACTTTACGAACTTATGTTCAAGCAAATTGCATAAGGGTTTAGTAATCTTAGAAGGCAAATGAATCTACCTTGAAAATAAAATGGCCCATGGCCAAGAAAGGTTTTTTAACTCAAAACTTCATGATGTTGTTCAATTATTAATGAAGCAAATATGTCCTTTAAATAGGTTATGAAATGAAGAGCATGAACTTAAATTAGGAAAAATAAAGATAATAATAAAATAAATAAACATATTTTATCTCGGGTTCCTTAAAAATAATAAATAAATAACAAATCTAATCCTAAATCATTCTTAAATATCAGATTAAAGATGCTTAGATTAAATTTGGGTACAAATAATCAATAAAATTATTGAAAAGTAATAAATAATATTTCGTAATAATAAATTGTATAGAGATTTCTGCTCGTATAGTCTTTAAAACGGACATAACTTGCACTAGTTTTTGTAATAATTGATGCATTTCAAGATTTGCGTTGTGTTTAAATGTTTTGAGAGATAATACAAATATGTTTGATTCAAACTATGTATATGACTTGGTTGATATGTATATATCCCATTGGTATAATATTCGATGCAAGTCAGCTGATTTTCAATACTTGTTAAAACTTGCTTCAACTCTTTGCTACAATAGAATCATTTTATCATGCATTTGTTCAAATTATGGGTTTTTTGAATGACCAAGAAATGTCTATTGATTGGATGTTTAAGCAATGCATTTAAAAAGTAGCAAACCAAATATGCTTTGAAATGAAATGTCTTGGTGTGTAAGAGGAAACAAATGAAATGTGTTTAGATACCATCTAGCTATTGAACCAATTGAACAAAAAAATAATACCGACCATGAAGAATCCTTGGTAAAATCATGTTGATTGGTTGAATAATTAGTTCTTGAGATCTAGCATTTGTGCAAATGTTGTTAAAGCAGAAGAACCATTCACCAAACAAAAGGAACCATAGTGATAGTGATTGTAATACATTAGACAAGATGACAATGTTTAATCCCTCATGTGAAGTAGTAGGTCCACTTTGTTTGTTGTTTGAATGATGTATGTAATTTTAATGGAAAGTAAGTGATAATAGTAACCTAGAATATAAGTATTATTGTCCTACCATTCCGTTAGAAATAATTTCTCTTGTATGTTGAAATTGTACATTGTTTGATAAATTTTTGACTTGAAATGTTTAGATTTGAGATACAAAAGAATCAAGTAAAGTAATTCCAAGAATGAAAAAGTCAAATTAATTGCCCAAATTTGGTGAGTGAAAATACATATGAGGTACAAGTCACACAAAGTCCATTTGGAAAAGAAAAAGATAAAAAAAAGAATGTTTGAGTAAGTGATTTTGATTTTGACTAATCAATCAAATATTAGATTAGAGAATATGATATGCTTCTTTTTTTGATAAGATATGATTTTGAATCAAATTGTAGGAGTATGAAATTAGATAACATTGATAAAACAACTTTGTTTGCCTTTTTCAATTAAAGTTGAAGAGCATTGAACATGTTTAGAAAATGAAGTAATGAACGAAATACCTTATTCAATGGGGAGTTGATACATGCATGAGCAGGGTTAAATTACTAATATTGGACAAGAAGATGAATTTTTTCGATCCAAATAATAATGGCCAAAAAACAATGCACGATAGGAGGTAAAAAACAATGCATCTTGGACAAGAAACTGAATCTATTTGTGAAGTTTGGAAAGTCAGCTAACTTACAACGAGTTTTCGGATGGGATCCAGGCATTTCTGGGTCGAGTTGTCTCCTAACAAATTGTCCGTCATTCATTTACCTTTCCAACGCATCTTGAAACGCATCAATCGGACATCGGGAACTCAAGATACGCCCAATTTATCAAGATCTGCGCATGCAAAAAACTAGATACGGGATTATTACGAGATTTTGTAAAATTCAATTTAAAAAGTTAACATATAAGGCTTTGGACGAATTAAACTTAATCCAACCTAATTATTAACATTTAAATTATATTTTTAGGGTTTTATATACTTTAGGAACCAGCCACCCTTATCCAAGCCGTTAGATCAAGTCCAATTTAATGGACCAGATTTGTTTGTTTATTTTATTCATTCTTAGCTTTAGGTTAAAGCCATCCTTCATCTATAAAAGGATGATGCTTTCTTCTTTGTTTGAGAAGATTTCATTGATTAATAAAAAGTTCTCTTTGGAGATTTTAGTATTCTTTGAGTTTGCAAGTGTTCGGTAAACTTGTCTAGAAGCCATCTTCAACATAAGATCATTGAGTTCTTGTGAGGAGATCATCTTCACACTCTTGTTTGCCTAGGTAATTGCATCTAGGAGGGTGGGTTAGAGGCGCTTGAGGTTGCTTGCTTAGATAATTGTGTCTAAGAGGGTGCCGAGGACAAAAAACAACAACTATCAATCATCTTCATCTTCAACCTTCACACCATCTTCCATAATTCCATAAACAAGCTTTTTCCATTGACGTATCTCCTTATCTTAGTCTTTTTCAATCTTTTGTTTTTTATTCTTTTAATTCCATCTTCCTTAATTAAGCAAATCTGAATTTTTAGATTTGCCTTCTCTTTTCATTATTTTGATCTGCCCAAAGCTTTTTGTTTTGCTCCTTTTTTTGAAACAACTTGATTTTCCAAATCCAATTTGCGCTACTCTATCATTTGGTATCAGATTTGGGACGATTCTTGACAAGAATTTTGGCGTTTTTGGGTGAAAACTTGAAAATTAGGGAAAATTCATCAAATTCAAACGAGCAAATTTTGAGCTGAAAATTTCCAGATCGGATCTACACCTTTGGAGGAGTCACCATATAAAATTTTAGAATTTTTTGACATCGGGAACACCTCGAACGAAGTAGATCAAGTTGCTGCAAAATTCTAGGTTTTTGGGTTTTTCTAATTTTCTTTCATTTTTAGCCATTAGTTTTCGTTGTTTTAGCTTTTATTGCTTCTTACACATCTTCTAACACCTTCTTGTTTCCTTGTGTTAGTAGGACTAAAAGTTGCATACTCTTCTTTCTCATTGCAACTATAATTCTATTGGTGTCTAACCTTTTCTTTGGATTCTTAAAGCAGTTAGGATGTTTTATTATCTTTTCAACTCTCGTTATCATATACCAATAAATATTTTGTAAGATACAAGGTAATCTATGTTCTTTAATTATTGATGGTGACAGTCGTGTAAACTTAGTTAGCAGCTTCATTGTTGATGCACTCGATCTACCATGCCAAGAACACCCTAAGCCGTATCATCTTCAAGGGTTTAATAACAGACCGGATATGAAGGTAATCGAGCGTTATTTAATCTCTTTTACTCTTGAAAGCTACTGTGATGATGTATGGTGTGACGTGGTTCCTATGGAAGTCACGCACTTGCTATTAGAAAGACCTTGGAAAAATGATCGTGGCGCTGTCCATCGAATCAATACAAATGGATACTCGGTTGTGCACCAAGGCCAGAAGCTCTCGTTTGCTACAATAGAGCGGAAAAAAGTAGATGAGGAAATAGCGAAAAAAAAAAAACAGTGTGAGAGGATAAAATGAAAAAGATTGGAAGCACAAAAGGCTAAATCAATTGACCACACAAAGGCAACCAACCATGAAGACATCCCAAAACCAGAAGGTACACTTGTTGATATTAGAGAAGAATCATCTCTCAAACAAAAGGATAGTGATAGTGAACACATTAGACAATATGACAATGCTTCTAATCCCTCATGTGAAGTAGTAGGTCCATTTGCTATACTCTCATAACCTCCGCACAAAGAAAGTAAGTGTAATTCTAACCCTTCATTTGATTATTGTCCTATCATTCCGTTAGAAACACTTTCTCCTCTACAGAAATTGTACATTGATGATAAATTTTGTGAGAGGGATATGAGATGTGAGATACAAAAGACTGAGAGTAAAGAGGCCGAGAGTGAAAAAAGTCAAATTAATGGCCCAAATTTGGTGAGTGAAAATACATATGAGGTAAAAGTCACACAAAACCCAAAAGAAAAAGACAAGAAAAAGAACGCGACGAGTGATTTTGTTTTGACTAATCATTACAAATGTTCGAGTAGTGTTGTCTTATTTTTTTCAGGATTTTGTTGAACCATTGAGAGGAGCTCAATTAGATCACTCCACATACAACAAAGAAGCCTTTTCAATTGAAGTTGATGATTGTTCTCTCATTGCCGATTTAGATTCGAGGACGAATCCTTTTGAGGAGTGGGGGAATGATACATGCATGAGCGGGGTTAAATTACTCATATTGGACAAGAAGCTGAATTTTTTCGATGCAAACAATAATGGCCAAAACAATGCACGCATAGGAGGTAAAAAACGATGCATCTTGGACAAGAAACTGGATCTATTTGTGAAGTCTAGAAAGTCAGCTAAATTGCGACGAGTTTTCGGATGGGATCCAGGCATTTTTGGGTCCAGTTGTCTCCTAACAAATTGTCCGTCATTCAGTTACATTTCCAAGGCATCTTGAAACGCGTCAATCGGACATCGTTAACTCAAGACATGTCCAATTTACTGAAGACTGCGCATGCAGGAAACTGGATACGGGATTATTACGAGATTTTGTAAAATTCAGCCCAAAAGCTAACATATAAGGCTTTGGACGAATTAAACTTAACCCAACCTAATTATTAACATTTAAATTATGTTTTTAGGGTTTTATACACTTTAGGAACCAGCCACCCTTCTCCCAAGCCGTTAGATCAAGTCCAATTTAGTGGACCAGATTTGTTTGTTTATTTTATTCATTCTTAGCCTTAGGTTAAAGCCATCCTTCATCTATAAAAGGATGATGCTTTCTTCTTTGTTTGAGAAGATTTCATTGATTAATAAAAAGTTATCTTTGGAGATTTTAGTATTCTTTGAGTTTGCAAGTGTTCGGTAAACTTGTCTAGAAGCCATCTTCAACATAAGATCATCGAGTTCTTGTGAGGGAGATCATCTTCACACTCTTGCTTGCCTAGGTAATTGCATCTAGGAGGGTGGGTTAGAACCGCTTGAGGTTGCTTGCTTAGATAATTGCGTCTAAGAGGGCGCCGATGGCAAAACAACAACTATCAATTCATCACGCCATCTCCACATATTCAAGCTTCCTCCATTGACGCCACCACCATAAGCAAATCTGAATTTTTAGATTTGTTCTTTATTTTGGTTTGTTTTTCTCATTATTCGAATTTGTGCTACTCTATCATTTGGTATCAGATTTGGGACGATTCTCGACAAGAATTTTGGCGTTTTTGGGTGAAAAACTCGAAAATTAGGGAAAATTCGTCAAATTCAAACGAGAGAATTTTGAGCTGAAAAGTTCCAGATCAGATCTACACCTTTGGATGAGTCACCACATAAAATTTTAGAATTTTTTGATATTGGGAACTGATATGATCTCGACTATGAGTTTTGAATCATATATGTGAATGCCCGATCGTGATTCTAGTAAGAACTCTGCAGTGCTTTGAATGTATTATGAAATTACTCAAACAACAATGTAAGTAGAAATAGATAAATAAGAAATAAAAAATAATGGGATGAAAGATATGTAGAAGGGGTATAGGAAGAGTGATAGTTGTGATTATGGAAGAAAAAAAAAATAAAAGATGAAAATGTAGGTGAAGATGATGGGGTGTTGGCGTTAAGATGAAGAAATTCAAAGGATGGATTGTGACCCCCTAACTATAAAGAGTTAGGAACCAGCAATATAATAAAGTGGAAATGAAGTGGTAGGATATGGAACGTGACCCACTAGCTATAGATGAGCTAGGAACCAACGCTATAACAAAAGGGAAATGGATGAAAACTACAAGACTAACTTGAAGCCGATAAAGTTCCACAAGAGAACAAGAATGAAAGCAATCTTTCAAAGATGTTTTATATATTCAAAGTGTGTCTTACAATGATCCTAAAGATGCCTATTTATAGTAGAAGTAGGCAGAATATGAAAAGGTGTTACAAGAAAGATGAATGCTCATCTTAATGCACTTGAATACACATGAATGCTTTGTCCTTTCTTCTCATCTTCAAAGCTGATTAGTTTAGACAAATTGAGGTTGAATTTAGTCATATTTTCGTCCAAATTAAGAAGGACTCTTGGGCTGCCTTGTTTTGCTATCATATGAAGAGAAAGGGGATGAATGTGGACAAGGATGAATGTAGACATCCTTGCTGTCCAGTTTAAGTGCAACTCTTCATCTTCCAAGCTGATTAATATGACTTGAATGTCATAAAAGGTGAGTTTCATCCAGCCTTCATTTCATGTCTCCTCAATGAATTTTGAAACCCCACTTGAATGGTGATAACATCAACCTTGAATGCCTTGAATTTGCTGAATTAAGATGGCCATCAATTGCTTGTCTCTTGGTAGAAGATGAAAGAACTCTTCCTTGGCTCAAATTCATTCAAATCATCCATGCATAAAATTCCCGTAATAAAAATTTCAGCCTGCACTGTCTTCAGTAAATCATTCGTATCTCAAGCTCCCGATATCGGATTGAGGTGATTCAAAAGGCATTGGAAAGCTAAGAGATGGAGGAATAACGTCCAATTGATTTCTGGATCCAAACACGTCTGTATCGCATCCAGAATTGGAAGACATTCTGCTGATATTCTTGCATCTGGTAAAACCGTTCATCTTCCCTCATGCACCTAGACACAAAGGTAAACTTTATTCAATCTTTAATTGAAAACATGCATGTAAACAATTAAGAGTTAGTTTAATAAATGAGCTAGTTTGATGAATGAACTAGTTTAATTAATAAACTAACTTTTTTCAATGAACTAATAATCTTGAATGAACTAGTTTAATCAATGAACTACTTAGTTAAATGAAGTGTATAACTAAATGAACTACATGTTTAAATGCAACGCATGCTTTAATGAACAACATGTTTATTGAATGCAATGAATGTTATGCAAACTTTAAATACTCATGCAAATTCATGCATAAGCAAAGTAAAGTGTTCCTCCCTTATTATTTCTTCTTTCTCACGTCCCAAGCTTGATGTAAACATATTTTCCATGGCTGCTTGGAACTCCTTGGCCCTTGCTCGAGTAATGGGGCCACCTGGGTACTTCTCTGGGTCTTTGCCATTGACGTTCATATCAGTCCCTCCCTCTTTAAGGCGATTTGTCCCCAAATCGTCATCTACATCATAAGGAGATAGGTAAGCAACATTGAAGGTTGCACTAACATTAAACTCACCTGGAAGATCTAATTGATAGGCATTGTCATTGATCTTCTTGACTATTTGGAATGGTCCATCTCCCGAGGCATTAATTTGGACTTTCGTTGAGCCGGGAACCTTTCTTTCCTCATGTGCAGCCACACCCAATCCCCTGGCTCAAAGGAAATTCGCCATTTACGACCCTTATTTGCTTGCTGCTCATATTGCTTGGTTGTTTTTTTCAATGTTCTCCCGCACTTGTTGATGAAGCTTTTTAACAAATTCAGCTTTATTAAGTCCATCTTTATTCACAATTTGATCAGCGGGTAATGGTAACAAGTCTATCGGTGTTAATGGATTGAATCCATACACCACTTCAAAAGGCGTGCGCCTGTAGTAATATGGATCGAACGGTTGTATGCAAACTCCACATGTGGTAAACTCTCCTCCCATGTTTTCAAATTCTTCCTAATGATGGATCAAGTAACATAGAAAGTACTCGGTTCACCACTTCAGTTTGGCCATCCGTTTGAGGGTGGCAAGTGGTGGAGAATAGTAACTTAGTACCAATCTTACTCCATAGGGCTCTCCAAAAGTGACTTAAGAACTTCACATCCCGATCAGACACAATAGTTCTTGGTATGCCATGTAACCTTAAGATTTCCTGAAAAACAAAGTAGCAATATGTGAGGCATCATTAGTTTTGTTCTGAGGGAATGAAATGAGCCATTTTGGAGAATCTATCCACAACTACAAAGATGGAATCTTTGTTATTCTTGGTACGTGGAAGCCCTAGCACAAAATCCATTGAAATATCCATCCATGGTGCTTCGGTATGGGTAGTGGTGTGTAAAGTCCATGTGGCATGACTTTAGATTTGGCCTTCCTGCAAGTGATGCATCGCTCACACAACCTCTCCACATCTCGTTTCATTTTAGGCCAATATAGGTGCTCTTGAAGTATAGCCAAAGTCTTTGCTATCCCAAAATGTCCCATTAATCCTCCTCCATGAGCTTCCTTAGTTAGCAATTCACGCATGGAACCTTGAGGGATGCATAGTCTTCCTTCCTTAAATAGGAAACCATCATGCTTATAGTATTTTTCAATTGACCTTTTCTCACAAGCTTTGTAAATCTCTCCAAAAAATCAGAGTCGAGACATATAAGTCTTTAATAAAAACAAAACCCAATAACTTAGATTCCAAAGTGTTTAAAAGAATATACCTCCGTGACAATGCATCGGCAACTATATTCTCCTTACCTTTCTTGTACTTGATAACATATGGGAAAGTTTCAAGAAACTCCACCCATTTGGCATGCCTTTTGTTGAGTTTATGCTGCCCCGGATATGTTTCAATGCCTCATGATCAGTGTGAATGATGAACTCCTTAGGCCAAAGGTAATGTTGCCATGTTTCCATTGCCCTCACAAGAGCATACATCTCCTTGTCATAGGTAGGGTAATTAAGCGTAGCTCCACTTAATTTTTCACTGAAATAGGCTATAGGACGTCCACCTTGAGACAAAACTGCTCCAATTCCTACACCTGATGCATCACATTCAATTTCAAAAGTTAGATTAAAATCAGGTAGAGCAAGTAAAGGGGCATGTATTAAACAATCTTTAATGCTATTAAAGGACTTCTCTTGATCTTCCCCCCAAAAGAATTTAGAATTCTTCTTAATAACACTTGTTAGTGGGGCGGCTATGGTGCTGAAGTTGGGGACGAATCTTCGATAAAAACTTGCAAGTCCATGGAAGCTCCTAACTTGAGAAATGCTTGCTGGTCGTGGCCACTCTTCAATGGCTTTAACCTTCTCTTTGTCCACCTCCAAGCCTTCAGAACTCACAACGAAACCTAGGAAAACAACCCTGTCAGTACAAAATGTACATTTTTGTAAGTTAGCAAACAGTTTTTCCTTCCTCAAAACTAGCAAAACTGACCTTAAATGTTGAACATGTTCTTCCATGGTTTTACTATAGATTAGAATGTCATCAAAGTAAACCACACAAAACTTACCCAAGAATGGCCTAAGAACGTGATTCATTAACCTCATAAACGTGCTTGGAGCATTAGTTAAGCCAAAAGGCATAACCAACCACTCATAAAGGCCTTGCTTAGTTTTGAATGCTGTTTTCCACTCATCACCTTCCCGCATTCGTATTTGGTGGTTGTTGCGTGTGATAAGTGCTACGCAATTGTGCAAGTATACACGTCGCAAGTAATAAAGTGATATGAGTATCGAGTATCGTCTCCACAGGGATTGGTTTGGGCCACTTTGCTTAAGTTACTGCACTGTGAAAAGTAAAAACACAATTAAAGGATTAAAGGAGTTTAACTAATAACTAAACTAGAAAGCAATAAAGTAAAAGAAAAGATGAGATCGATTGAGAGAGATAGGCTAGGTTATCGTGAGTTGAGGTGTGATAGCCGATTGGATTGTCTTGGTAAAAGAGTGCACGGGCAACTCGATTTGCTGTGGCGACTTTGCACAACGGGTTGCCTTGGCAACTAATTGATGGTTGCCTGGGCGACTTGTTGGGCAACTACTTGGGCGATCGGGCAGCAACTTCAAGGTTCGGCGGAGCGTTCTTCAATGGTTTCTTCTTATCCCTAAGTCGAAACTCTAGCTACTTGTGCATGCCTTGATAATACATCCTGCGTGAATCAAGGGTGAACAACAACCAATCTTGCACTCCTCTTAGCCGTTGAAATCCTTAACTTATTCCTAAGCCGGATTAATCTTCACCATCATTGGATTGAATAAAGATCATATTCATTCGTTTCTTGAATCTAACTCTCCCGATATTAGATAAATGGATGAAATCACGAGATCCTCTCCCAATTCACTCGCAAACAATAATAAGAATCAAGAATGAATAAACCTTGAAATAGAAAAGTGCAAACTCTTATTACCTAAACAAAAACCAATAGTTTCTCACAACCACAAAACACAATAACCATAGCCGATCAAGTTAGTTCATGGTTGGGTTCAAAAGATATACAAAGAATAATCCCCAAACCATGAATCTAATAGAAGCAAAGAAGAAGAAGAAGTCGAAATTCCCCTAATGCTCTCTTGTCGAATTTCCCCCTTGCTCTCTCCTTCTGGATTGTCGAAATCTCCTTGCTATTTATAGGGCTAGGCCAAAGTCCTTCTTTGAGGAGGAGTTTGAGTTGGAATTAAATTATCTTTAAAGAATATAATTCTTTATTATAATTTTATTCCTATTAGAACTTCTCCTATCTTCTTGGAATTTAATTCTTCTTTAATCTCTGCATGGCAATCAAATTCCTTTGGGCTTGGGCCTTGCTCCATGTCATCTTGGGCTTGTAAAGTCATTAATTTCGACATCCCTATTGCATTTTGTCTTTGTCGACAAATGCCATGGCAACTGGCTCGGCGTCTCCTTCATGCATTGCCCTGGCAACTAGCTCGGCATATCCTTCATGCATTGCCCTGGCAACTAGCTCGGCATTGCTTTGGCAAGTGATCCTGCACATACACACACAAAAACACACCAAAGCAGCATCTTTTTCCACAAAAATCACCAAGTTATGTAATCAAGCTCAACGGTGGAAAGAAACATGAATTAATGCATGAATGACTAATTATGCAACTATTATGAGCTTAAGTCTAACAATAATATGAGTAAAAAGGGTAATAAAAATAGTACTTTTGAACACTTATCAGTGGTAACCACTTTTAAGATCAATCTTGGAAAAGAGGTTAGAACCACTAAGCTCATCTAACATGTCATCTAAGCGAGGAATAGGGTGACGATACTTTACCGTAATTTTGTTTACCGCTCGGCAGTCCACACACATGCGCCAAGTTCCATCCTTCTTTGGCACAAGTAGAACCGGCACGGCACATGGGCTAAGGCTTTCCCTCACGTAGCCTTTTGACATCAACTCAGATACTTGCCTTTGCAACTCCTTAGTTTCTTCGGGTTGTTTCGCACGCTGGTCGGTTTGGAATGACGGCTCCGGGAACAAAGTCTATTTGATGTTCTATGCCACGAATAGGTGGCAGTCCACTTGGTATTTCCTCCGAAATAGGTCATCAAACTCCTGCAATAAAGACACAACAAAAGCAGGCAAATTTTGATCAAGGTAGTTAGTATTCAAGAAATTTTCCTTGTACATGAGCACAAGTGCTTCCTTTGCTGTCATTAAACTCTTTTTCAACTCTCTCTTTAGAAAGAATGCTGATTTTCCTTCCCTCATTTTGATCACACTCCTTTGCTTTTACCTCCATTTTGGTCTCTCTCTCTTTGGCTTTTTCAATTTTTCCTCTCAATAAAATTTGGTCTTCATGTATTTGTTTTGGAGAAAGTGGGGCTAAAGTGATCTTCTTTGCTTCATGGGTGAACGTATACCGGTTGGTATACCCGTCATGGATCACTCGCCTATCAAATTGCCAAGGCCTTCCAAGTAATAAATGGCTTGCGTGCATTGGAACGACATCGCATAATACCTCGTCTTTGTACTTCCCAATAGAGAAAACAATTCGAACTTGTTTGGTCACCTTGAGTTCTCCTCCATCGTTGAGCCATTGTAGCTTATAAGGTTGTGGATGCTTTGTTGTTGCCAAGCCAAGTGTATCTACCATTAAGGTACTAGCAACATTAGTGCAACTACCACCATCAATAATAACAAAGCATACCTTTCCTCCAACATGGCAACGAGTATGGAAGATATTTTCTCGTTGTTCATTTCCTCCAACGGATTGTACGTTTAGGCTTCTTTTGACAACAAGAACCTCTCCTTCCACGCCATACTCTAATTCTTCTTCGATGGCAACATCTTCATTCTCATCCTCTTCTTGTTCCGATTCAACTTCTCCATCATCTCGAAGAAGCATGGTGTTGCGGTTCGGACATTGGCTTGCAATGTGTCCACGCCCCAAACACTTAAAACATTGTATGTCACGGAACGATTTGGAGTAGCGGTAGTCTTACCCTTGCTGGTTTCGCAATGGGCTTACTTCCTTTCGGTGGTCCTCCCTTTTTCGTGGGACGGTATTGGAGGAGTCTTCTTGTATGAACTTTGCCCCCATTTTGATGTTGAACTCCCATAAGATCGTGTGGCACCCTTTCTTTTGAGCTGTTTTTCCACTTTCATGGCCATATGCACCATGTCTTCCATCTCCACATAATGTTGCAACTCGACCACGTTCGCAATGTCCGGATTTAGTCCCGCTAGGAATCTTGCCATTGTGGCTTCTCGATCCTCGTCGATGTTGGCTCGAATCATGGACACCTCCATCTCTTTGTAGTAATCTTCAACACTTCGGTTACCTTGTGAAAGATTTTGAAGACGGTTGAATAACTCTCGATGGTAGTGGGTTGGAATGAATCGCCTTCGCATCACCGCTTTCATTTCATCCCATGTAGTGATAGGATGTTCTCCATTGCGTCTCCTACTTGATGTCAATTGATCCCACCATATTAGTGCATAATCCGTAAACTCAATGGCAGCGAGTTTTACCTTTTAAGCTCTGAATAGTTATGGCACTCAAAAATGTGCTCAACCTTCTTTTCCCATGCAAGATAGGTTTCAGGATCCGTTCTTCCTTGAAAAGGAGGAATGGTAATCTTGATGTTGCTGAGATTATCGTCTACTCGTGGTCGAGCTCTTTGGCCTTGTTGTACCATGCTATGTTGGGATACTTGATCTTGCACATCATCTACTTCAACTTCTTCAGGATACTCCTCATTACCCTGATTAGCTTGTGAAATTTCAAGCTGGTCTATTCGTTCAATTAGGGGCTCCAATTGCTCTTGGATCATTTTGGCCATTGCTTGAAGCATAGCCTGATTTTGCAAATTGGGAACTCCTTCACCACTATGACCAGATCTTTGTGACATGTTAGATAAAGAAACAAAAGAAATTAAACCTTACTAACACAAAATCTCACCTTTCCACTCCAAAGAAAATGCACTCACACTCGTGTTTCACTCGGGTTAGGCTTTTCCCTTAATGCACACTCATGCCTTTTACCACTGTGCTTTATTTTCAAGTCCTTTTGGGAACTTCCTCAAGGCTTACAAGTGTCTCGTGGACTTTGGCTGAAACAATTCTAGCTTGGTAGGAGAATGATGAATAATAAAAGGATAATGGCTCAAAAAAAGAAAGAATTACTAAGAATAGGTAAAGGAATTTGTAATTCAGCAATAAGAAATGATGTATTGTAATTTTTTTTTTAAACAAGAATAGACTGCTCCCTCCCTCTTTAAGATTTTTTTTTTTTTGATTTTTTTTTGATTTTTTTACTAACCCCGAGAGAGAAAAATAATACGCTTACTGAATCGTCTAGGCTCGATACCAAATGATATGATCTCGACTATGAGTTTTGAATCATATATGTGAATGCCCGATCGTGATTCTAGTAAGAACTCTGCAGTTGCTTTGAATGTATTCTCAAATTACTCAAACAACAATGTAAGTAGAAATAGATAAATAAGAAATAAAAAATAATGGGATGAAAGATATGTAGAAGGGGTATAGGAAGAGTGATAGTTGTGATTATGGAAGAAAAAAAAAATAAAAGATGAAAATGTAGGTGAAGATGATGGGGTGTTGGCGTTAAGATGAAGAAATTCAAAGGATGGATTGTGACCCCCTAACTATAAAGAGTTAGGAACCAGCAATATAATAAAGTGGAAATGAAGTGGTAGGATATGGAACGTGACCCACTAGCTATAGATGAGCTAGGAACCAACGCTATAACAAAAGGGAAATGGATGAAAACTACAAGACTAACTTGAAGCCGATAAAGTTCCACAAGAGAACAAGAATGAAAGCAATCTTTCAAAGATGTTTTATATATTCAAAGTGTGTCTTACAATGATCCTAAAGATGCCTATTTATAGTAGAAGTAGGCAGAATATGAAAAGGTGTTACAAGAAAGATGAATGCTCATCTTAATGCACTTGAATACACATGAATGCTTTGTCCTTTCTTCTCATCTTCAAAGCTGATTAGTTTAGACAAATTGAGGTTGAATTTAGTCATATTTTCGTCCAAATTAAGAAGGACTCTTGGGCTGCCTTGTTTTGCTATCATATGAAGAGAAAGGGGATGAATGTGGACAAGGATGAATGTAGACATCCTTGCTGTCCAGTTTAAGTGCAACTCTTCATCTTCCAAGCTGATTAATATGACTTGAATGTCATAAAAGGTGAGTTTCATCCAGCCTTCATTTCATGTCTCCTCAATGAATTTTGAAACCCCACTTGAATGGTGATAACATCAACCTTGAATGCCTTGAATTTGCTGAATTAAGATGGCCATCAATTGCTTGTCTCTTGGTAGAAGATGAAAGAACTCTTCCTTGGCTCAAATTCATTCAAATCATCCATGCATAAAATTCCCGTAATAAAAATTTCAGCCTGCACTGTTTTCAGTAAATCATTCGTATCTCAAGCTCCCGATATCGGATTGAGGTGATTCAAAAGGCATTGGAAAGCTAAGAGATGGAGGAATAACGTCCAATTGATTTCTGGATCCAAACACGTCTGTATCGCATCCAGAATTGGAAGACATTCTGCTGATATTCTTGCATCCGTAAAACCGTTCATCTTCCCTCATGCACCTAGACACAAAGGTAAACTTTATTCAATCTTTAATTGAAAACATGCATGTAAACAATTAAGAGTTAGTTTAATAAATGAGCTAGTTTGATGAATGAACTAGTTTAATTAATGAACTAACTTTATTCAATGAACTAATAATCTTGAATGAACTAGTTTAATCAATGAACTACTTAGTTAAATGAAGTGTATAACTAAATGAACTACATGTTTAAATGCAACGCATGCTTTAATGAACAACATGTTTATTGAATGCAATGAATGTCTAATTTTCTTTTTAGCTTTAGTTGTTTGTTTTAGCTTTTATTGCTTCTTACATCTTCTAACACCTTCTTGTTTCCTTTGTGTTAGTAGGACTAAAAGTTGCATACTCTTCTTTCTCCTTGCAACTATAATTCTATTGGTGTTTAACCTTTTCTTTGGATTCTTAAAGCAATTAGGATGTTTTATTCTCTTTTCAACACGCGCGTTATCGTATACCAATAAATATTTTTCGGTCACGATGTAGGAACAAGGTAATCTATGTTCTTTAATTATTGATGGTGACAGTCGTGTAAACTTAGTGAGCAGCATCATTGTTGATGCACTTGATCTACCATATCAAGAACACCCTAAGCCGTATCATCTTCAAGGGTTTAATAGCGGACCGGATATGAAGGTAACCGAATGTTGTTTAATCTCTTTTACTCTTGGAAACTATTGTGATGATGTATGGTGTGACGTGGTTCCTATGGAAGTCACCCACTTGCTATTAGGAAGACCTTGGAAAAATGATCGTGGCTGTCCATCGAATCAATCAAATGGAGCCGGAAAAAGTAGATGAAGAAATTTGTGAAAAAAAAAACAGTGTGAGAGGATAAAAATAAAAAAGATTGGAAGCACAAAAGGCTGAATCAACACCAAGGCCAGAAGCTCTCGTTTGCTACAATAGAGCCGGAAAAAGTAGATGAAGAAATAACGAAAGCAAAAACAGTGTGAGAGGATAAAAACAAAAAAGATTGGAAGCCCAAAAGGCTGAATCAATTGACCACACAAAGGCAACCAACCATGAAGACATCCCAAAACCAGAAGGTACACATGATTCTCTTCGTACTTCTACTTCTAGCATTTGTGCAAATGTTGATATTAGAGAAGACACATCTCCCAAACAAAAGGATAGTGATAGTGAACACATTAGACAAGATGACAATGCTTATAATCCCTCATGTGAAGTAGTAGGTCCACTTGCTATTCTCTCATCACCTCCCCACGAAGAAAGTAAGTGTAATTCTAACCCTTCATTTGATTCTTGTCTTATCATTCCGTTAGAAACACTTTCTCCTCTACAGAAATTGTACATTGATGATAAATTTTGTGAGAGGGATATGGGATGTGAGGTACAAAAGACTGAGAGTAAAGAGGCCGAGAGTGAAAAAAGTCAAATTAATGGCCCAAATTTGGTGAGTGAAAATACATATGAGGTAAAAAGTCACACAAAGCCCAAAAAAAAAAAAAAGAAAGAAAAAGAACGCGACGAGTGATTTTGTTTTGACTAATCATTACAAATGTTCGAGTAGTGTTGTCTTATTTTTTCAGGATTTTGTTGAACCATTGAGAGGAGCCCAATTATATCACTCCACATACAACAAAAAAGCCTTTTCAATTGAAGTTGATGATTGTTCTCTCATTGCCGATTTAGATTCGAGGACGAATCCTTTTGAGGAGTGGGGGAATGATACATGCATGAGCGGGGTCAAACTACTAATATTGGACAAAAAGCTGAATTTGTTCGATGAAACAATAAAAGCCAAAACAATGCATGCATAGGAGGTAAAAAACGATGCATCTTGGACAAGAAATTGAATTTGTTTGTAAAGTCTGGAAAGTTAGCCAACTTACGATGAGTTTTTGGATGGGATCCGGGCATTTCTGAGTCAAGTTGTTTTCTAACAAATTGTCCTTCATTCAGTTACCTTTGCAACGCATCTTGAAACACGTCAATCGGACATCAGGAACTCAAGATACGTCCAATTTACCGAAAACTATCCATGCAGAAAACTGGATACGGGATTATTACGGGATTTTGTAAAATTCAACCCCAAAGCTAACATATAAGGCTTTGGACGAATTAAACTTAACCCAACCTAATTATTAACATTTAAATTATGTTTTTAGGGTTTTATATACTTTAGGAACCAGCCACCCTTCTCCCAAGCCGTTAGATCAAGTCCAATTTAATGGACCAGATTTGTTTGTTTATTTTATTCATTCTTAGTTTTTAGGTTAATTCATTCTTCATCTATAAAAGGGATGCTTTTTTTTGTTTAGAAGATTTTTGGAATTAATAAAATGTTTCTTTGGATATTTTAGTAGAAGATGGAGTTCTTGTGTTTGGACTTTTCCACCATCTTCAACATAATTGCATCTAGTTCTTGTGGGGAGATCATCTTCACACTCTTGCTTCTAGGTAATTGCTAGAGGGTGGGTTAGAGACAAAACAATATGATACATGTACCACAAGGCAATTCCAAGGACAAGATGGACTTACTTTTCCATTGGCCCAATAACCCGAGCCAAGTCTAAGCTAATCAAGGACAATTGAATTTGACCGCCCAAGTATTCGTGAGCAAAGGATTACAAGCTGCCATGAAAAAGAAGAATTTCTTGAAGGAAGTTCACACTTAACATCCTTCAAGAATAATTGGGTCACAAAAACTCAACTTGGTGCACCTTTGGAGATGGATATCCATGAGCCTTTAGATGTCCATTAATTAGCCCTTTTTATTGTAATTAGACCCAACACTTGTTACTATAAAAGATTGGGTCAGATTTTTATTTTTAGCCCAAATTAGGATTTACAAGTGTTTTTAGGCCTAGTTAGCTTTTAAAACAGCCCACACATGCCTCCTTGCCTAAGAACCAATTTCTTATCATCTAAACCAGCCAAAATACCCTTAAATTCGTCCAAATAAAGGCCCTATCAACTTTTACTTGCTGCCCAATCAAAACAGCTCTTATCAGCCCATTACTTGATGCCCAAGCAAACCAGCCCTTATCAGCTTATAACTTGCCTTATCACCCTATCCCTTGCCACACAAGCACAATGAATTTAAAGACTGTTATTTTATTATTATTTTAATTAGATTAGGTTTTCCTTGTTTTAGTAGAAGTTAAATTACTTTGTCTATCCTTCACCTATAAAAGGATGAAGCCTCAATCATTGTAAGGCAGATTTTCTTTGATTTATGAAATATTTAGTGTGTTTTTGCAAGTGCTGATTACTTGTGCCTTCGAAGTCTTCTTCAACATAAGTTCAACGAGTTCTTGTGAGGGAGATCATCTTCACACTCTTGCTTGCCTAGATAATCGCATCTAGGAGGGTGGGTTAGAGCCGCTTGAGGTTGCTTGCTTAGATAATTGAGTCTAAGAGGGTGCCGAGGACAAAACAACATCAACAATTCGCAAGCCATCTTCATCTTCACACCATCTTCCATAATTCCATAAACAAAGCTGGAATTTTCAGATTTGTTTTACCTATCTTCTTCTTAATCTTTTCTCATCTTTTTATTTATATTCTTATTTCTTATCATCTAATCCATCATCTTGTCATTCTTTCTTTAAATTTCCATCCTTGAATATGAAAATTTCAAGAAAATCCCTTCTCTTTTCTCTTGAATTTTATATCTGCCCAAACTTCATTGATTGAGTCTAGAGCTCCTAGTTCTTGCAACAACTTGTTTGAAGGCTTCCAAATCCAATATTGCACTACTCTATCATTTGGTATCAGATTTGGGACGATTCTTGGCAAGAATTTTGTCGTTTTTGGAAAAAAAAAACTCAAAAATTAGGGAAAATTCGTCAAAACCAAACGAGTGAATTTTGAGCTGAAACTTTCCAGAGCAGATCTACACCATTGGTGGAGTCACCACACAAAATTTCAGAATTTTTGGACTTCGGAACACCTTGAACGAAGTGGATAAAGTTTCAGCCAAATTAGGGTTTTCCCCCTTCTTTAACCCTATTTTCTTTATTTTTTCTTCAATTTTCGTTTTTTTTTATTTATTTTGTAAAAAAAAAAAAAAAAAAAAAAAAAAAAAAAAAAAAAAAGAAAAGAAAGAAAAGTGAGAAAGCTTATACCTAGCCACCAACCACCATCAAGAACCATCAAGATCACCATCATCATCTACCACAAGCATCACATTGAAGTGGATTCAACATTGGATTTCTTTCTTCAAGTTGTTTCTGGGTTTTGGGGTTATCATATTTCTCTACTAATTATTTTTTTCTACTCTTAGTTTCTTAAGTTCTTTTGTTTTGCTTTTTCTTTCTTCTATTACGCAATTTAACACCTTGTCTTTTATGGTGTGAGTAGGACTAAAAGTTGCATTCAATCCTTCTTTCTTGCAACTATATTCAACTGGTGTCAAGCCTTTCATTGGACTCCTAGTACAATTAGGACTCATTGTTAGGATTAAACTCCGATTGTAACTTGTTGACTTGTGGCAGGAAGGTCTTTAAAGAGCACGAGATCGGTTTACTTGCCTCGCTAAATATTTATTCCTTGGAGTGTTTAGTGAGATTTCTAGTTTTCTTTTGCTTTTCACCTTTTTAAATCTAGTGTGTTTGGGATGTCGAAATGAGTAACGACGAAGAACCACATGAAGTGACTCTTCAAGAAGTTTTGAATACTCTCAATAAACTTGAACAAATTGTAACCTCTTTGGCAGCCAAGCTTGAGCACACCGATATAGTCGTAACCGCAATCACTCAAACCATTGGGAGATTAGAAACCACTGCAATTGCAAGTGATGCTAAGAGCCTAGGCGTCCAAATCTTGTTCCCATTTAGAATAGACGCCAAAACCCCCTGCATGGGCACAATCCTCGCATAGAGCCGAGACGAGCAACAAACACCTTAGCCAAACCAAAAAATCATTGTACCACCTTTTCAAGGAAGGTATGACCCTGATGCTTATTATGACTGGGAAAATTGAGTTGATCTTCTATTCGAGTATTATCAATGCCCCAAAGAGGATCAAGTTCCACTGTTGACTCTCAAATTCACTGAATACGCATCCATTTGGTGGTCCCAATTGGTTTGCAATCGGCGTCTCAATGGAGAAGCCAAGATAACCACATGGGGAGAACTTAAAGAAGTCATGCGAGAACGATTCATTCCCCTATTATATCGGCGAGAGATCAAACAAAAGTTATAAATAATCCGACAAGGCTACAAGACTGTTGATGAGTATCTCAAAGAGATGGAATCATTGATGCAAAGAGTCGATATCCAAGAGGATGAAGAGGATACAATGACTAGGTTTGTTGTCGGACTCAATGACAACATTCTTGAGGTACTTGAACTCAAAACCTACTACACCCTTCATGAGGCATTCCAATTCGCCATGACAATTGAAAATTGCATCAAAGATCGACAACGATATCGAGAAGACAATTATCACTATGACAAAGGTACCACTCAACCTTTATCTCATTCTAATTCTTCTAAACCTTTGCTTGACTCAAGTAGACCAAAGCAAAAAAATTGAAACATCCAAGTCACTGGACAAAACCAAGACAAAACCCCCATGTTGGCGGAAAACACACAAACACTCAAACAAACTCGAGAGATTGTATGCTTCAAGTGTAATGGTTATGGACACTATAAAAGAGACTGCCCAAATACAAGACTCTTTCTTATTCGAGAAGATGAGAGCTACTCATCCGAGTCAGAGGAGGAATTGTCCGACAATGAATTCATCGTCGGTGGTTACTCCAGCGATGAACCTGGTCCTAAAAGCTTGGTGATTCAACGTTCACTTAATATCCAAGCAATCGACGATACAGAGATGCAAAGAACAAATATTTTCCACACACGATGTTTGATCAGGGGCAAACTATATTCTGTCATCATTGATAGCGGAAGTTGTGCGAATGTGGTGAGCAGTATCTAGTTGATGCACTTGACCTACCTTGTCAACGCCATCCACAGCCATATTATCTCCAATAGCTTCATGAAGGGTCATAATTAAAGGTAAACAAACGTGTTTTAATCACTTTTACTATGGGTAGATATTGTGATGACATTTGGTGTGATGTTATCCCTATGCAGGCATCTCACTTACTTTTAGGACGACCGTAGTAGTATGACCGTGATGTGACTCACCATGGTAAGTTAAATAAGTATTCCTTTGTATACCATGGCAAAAAGTGTACCTTGGCTCCACTCGATCCAAAAGAGGTGTACAAAGATCAGATGCGAATGAAGAAGTTTTGTGAGGAGGTGGGAATAAAAAAAGATGAAAAGAAAAAAAGAATGAAAAACAAAAGGCAAATACAAAAGTGGCCAGTGTGATAAAAGCCAAATAAGTATAGGGGGTGGTGAGTGATCTTAAATGTGAGAAAAAAAGAGTGTCTCAAAATATTTATGCGAGAGAAAAAGAAGTGAGGCAAGCCCCCTTCTTTAAACAGCCTTGCATCCTCATCCGCTTTAGGGAACAATTTTTTCTATCACTAACAATAACAAAAGTTTGCCTAGTTTGTTTATTTATCTTTTGCAGGACTTCAATGATGTTTTAGGTGATCCACCTAAGGGTTTGCCACCCTCAAGAGGAATTGAACATCAAATTGACCTAATTCCAGGTTCTTCTATTCCAAATAGACCAGCATATAGATGTAATCCCGACAAAACCAAGGAGTTAGAAAAGCAAGTGGAAGAACTACTCAACAAAGGCTACATTCATGAGTTTAAGCCCTTGTGCCGTTCCAGTACTTTTGGTTCCAAAGAAAGATGGTTCATATAGAATGTGTGTCGATTGTCGGCCGATCAACCGAATAACAATCAAGTATAGGCATCCTATTCCACGATTAGATGACATGCTTGATGAACTCTACGGCGCATGCATCTTCACCAAGATTGATTTTAAGAGTGGTTATCATCAAATTCGAATGAAAGAAGGAGATGAATGGAAAACCGCTTTCAAGACCAAGTTCGGTTTATATGAATGGACAGTTTGCCATTTGGTTTGACCAATGCCCCTAGCACATTCATGAGATTGATGAATCATGTCCTTCGGAAGTTTAGAGGTAAGTTTGTTGTTGTTTATTTTGATGATATTCTTATCTACTCTTATTCTTTTGATTTACATATATTTCACGTGAGATCGGTCTTTGAAGTTCTTCGAAGAGAACAATTATATGCTAACATGGAAAAGTGCGTGTTTTGTAGTGAAAGTCTTAGTTTCCTAGGCTTTATAGTAAGTGCACAGGGTATCCACGTTGACAATGAAAAAATCAAAGCAATTCAAGAACGGCCCACGCCACCATCCATAACCAAGGTGAGATCCTTCCATGGCCTAGCAAGCTTTTACCGTCGCTTTCTCAAGGATTTCTCTACCATTGGCGCACCATTGACAGATATCATCAAAAAATGGTAGTTTTCATTGGGGTGAGGCACAAGAACAAGCCTTCCAAACACTAAAAGGTAAACTTTGTACTACCCCAATTTTTCGTCTTCCCGATTTTTCTAACACTTATGAGTTAGAATGTGATGCCTCCGGTATAGGCATATGCGCAATTCTTTTACAGAAAAACAATCAATCACTTACTTTAGTGAGAAGTTAAAAGGAGCACATTTGAACTACTCAACTTATGATAAAGAGCTCCTTGCATTAGTTTGTGCACTTGAAGTTTGGCAACACTACCTTCTTCCAAAGGTGTTCATCATACACACCGACCACGAATCATTGAAGTGGCTAAACGGCCAAGGTAATTTGAGCAAGAGACATGCTCGGTGGGTGGAGTTTATTGAAACATTCCCTTATGTGATCAAGTACAAAAAAGGTAAGGATAATGTAGTAGCAGATGCACTATCTAGAAGGTATACCCTAATTACTCAAATGCATGCTACTATATTGGGATTCGAACATATAAAGCAATTGTATCCTAATGATCCAGATTTCAAGGAAATTTATACTCATTGTTTAAAAGATGCTTTTAACAAGTTTTTATCTTGTAGATGGGTTTCTTTTCCGAATAAACATGTTGTGTATACCACAAGGCTCCATTAGAGAATTGCTAGTCCATGAATCACACTCTGGAGGCTTAATGGGGCACTTTGGCATCTCCAAAACGTTAGACATGGTAATGGAGCATTTTTTGGCCACGTATGAGGAAAATCGTTGAAAAGGTATGCGCATCTTGCATCGTATGTAAACAAGCAAAATCCAAGGTAAGTCTTAACGGGTTATATGCACCCCTTCCTATCCCTTCTTTCCCTTGGGTTGATTTATCTATGGACTTTATTCTTGGATTACCTCGTACCAAAAAGGGTCGAGATAGTATTTTTGTTGTGGTCGATAGGTTTTCAAAGATAGCTCATTTCATACCATGCCATAAAACGGATGATGCAACACATGTAGTCGATCTCTTCTTTAGAGAAGTAGTACGACTTCATGGAATTCCACGCACCATCATTTTCGATAGAGATGTAAAGTTCATAAGCCATTTTTGGAAGGTTTTGTGGGGAAAGATAGGTATCAAACTTCTTTATTCTACTACTTGTCACCCACAGAAGGATGGACAAACTGAGGTAATAAATCGGATCTTAGGTGCATTACTCAGAATCGTTGTCGGTAAGAACACAAAAATTTGGGAAGAATATCAACCTTTTGTAGAGTTTGCCTACAACCGTTCTATTCATTCATCCACCGGTTATTCTCCATTTGAAGTAGTTTATGGTTTTAACCCTTTAACGACATTAGACCTTGTTCCTTTACCTATTGATAATATTAGCAGCTTAGATTGTGAAAAGAAAGCGGAGTTAGTTAAATCCATTCACACTAAGGCAAAGCAAAGAATGGAGAAAACATATGAAAACGTTGCTGCCAAAGTCAACAAAGGCTAACGCCAAGTTGTCTTTGAACAAGGATATTGGTTTTGGTTGCACATGCGTAAAGAAAGATCTCCGAACCATAAGATATCTAAATTGGATCCACGAGGAGATGGACCATTCCAAGTCCTTGAAAGGATCAACAACAATGCATACCGAATTGATCTACCAGGTGAGTATAATGTGAGTACAACTTTTAATGTTTCTGATCTTTGTCCCTTTGATGTTTCAGATTTGTGGACGAATTCTTTTGAGGAGGGAGGGGATGATACATGTACTACAAGGCAATTCCAAGGACAAGATGGGCTTACTTTTCCACTTGGCCCAATAACCCGAGCCAAGTCTAAGCTAATCAAGGACAAGCTGAATTTGACCGTCCAAGTATTCGTGAGCCTTGCAAGCTGCCATGAAGAAAGAAGAATTTCTTGAAGGAAGTTCACACTTAACATCCTTCAAGAATAATTGGGTCACAAAAACTCAACTTGCTGCACCTTTGGAGATGGATATCCATGAGCCTTTAGATGTCCATTAATTAGCCATTTTTATTGTAATTAGACCCAATAGTTGTTACTATAAAAGATTGGGTCAGATTTTTATTTTTAGCCCAAATTAGGATTTGCAGGTGTTTTTAGGCCTAGTTAGCTTTTTAAACAGCCCACACATGCCTCCTTGCCCAAGAACCAATTTCTTATCATCTAAACCAGCCCAAATACCCTTAAATTCGTCCAAATAAAAGCCCTATCAACTTTTACTTGCTGCCCAATCAAAACAGCTGTTATCAGCCCATTACTTGATACCCAAGCAAACCAGCCTTCATCAAGTTTACTTGCTGCCCAAGCAACCAGCCCTTATCAGCTTATAACTTGCCTTATCACCCTATCCCTTGCCACACAAGCACAAGGAGTTTAAAGGCTATTATTTTATTATTATTTTTAATTAGATTAGGTTTTCCTTGTTTTAGTAGAAGTTAAATTACTTTGTCTATCCTTCACCTATAAAAGGATGAAGCCTCCATCATTGTAAGACAGATTTTCTTTGATTTATGAAATATTTAGTGAGTTTGTTTTTGCAAGTGCTGATTACTTGTGCCTTCGAAGTCTTCTTCAACATAAGTTCGACGAGTTCTTGTGAGGGAGATCATCTTCACACTCTTGCTTGCCAAGATAATAGCGTCTAGGAGGGTGGGTTAGAGCCGCTTGAGGTTGCTTGCTTAGATAATTGCATCTAAGAGGGTGCCGAGGACAAAACAAAATCAACAATTCGCAAGCCATCTTCATCTTCAACCTTTACACCATCTTCCATAATTCCATAAACAAAGCTGGAATTTCAGATTTGTTTTATTTATCCTCATCTTAATCTTTTTCAATCTTTTTACTTTTGTTCTTATTAATCATCTTCTAATTTTCCTTCTTATCTTTGTTTCTTTGAATTTCCAACCTTGAATCTGAAATTTTCAAGAAAAGCCATTTTCTTTTCTCTTGAATTTTCAAATCTGCCCATAACTTTCTTGATTGAGACTAGAGCTCATAGTTCTTGCAACAACTTGATTGAAGGCTTCCAAATCCAAGATTGCGCTACTCTATCAGAGCCGCTTGAGGTTGCTTGCTTAGATAATTGCGTCTAAGAGGGCGCCGAGGACAAAACAACAACTATCAATTCATCACGCCATCTCCACATATTCAAGCTTCCTCCATTGACGCCACCACCATAAGCAAATCTGAATTTTTAGATTTGTTCTTTATTTTGGTTTGTTTTATTTTTCTCTTTATTCGATTTGCGCTACTCTATCATTTGGTATCAGATTTGGGACGATTCTTGACAAGAATTTTGGCGCTTTTGGGTGAAAACTCGAAAATTAGGGAAACTTTGTCAAATTCAAACGAGCGAATTTTGAGCTGAAAAGTTCCAGATCAGATCTACACCTTTGGATGAGTCACCACATAAAAGTTTAGAATTTTTTGACATCGGGAACACCTTGAACGAAGTAGATCAAGTTGCTGCAAAATTCTAGGGTTTTCGGGGGTTTTCTAATTTTCTTTCATTATTAGCCATTAGTTTTCGTTTGTTTTAGCTTTTATTGCTTCTTACACATCTTCTAACACCTTCTTGTTTCCTTTGTGTTAGTAGGACTAAAAGTTGCATACTCTTCTTTCTCCTTGCAACTATAATTCTATTGGTGTCTAACTTTTTCTTTGGATTCTTAAAGCAATTATGATGTTTTATTCTCTTTTCAACACGCGTTATCGTATACCAATAAATATTTTTCGGTCACGATGTAGGATACAAGGTAATCTATGTTCTTTAATTATTGATGGTGACAGTCGTGTAAACTTAGTGAGCAGCTTCATTGTTGATACACTCGATCTACCATGCCAAGAACACCCTAAGCCGTATCATCTTCAAGGGTTTAATAGCGGACCGTATATGAAGGTAACCAAACGTTGTTTAATCTCTTTTACTCTTGGAAGCTATTGTGATGATGTGTGGTGTGACGTGGTTCCTATGGAAGTCACCCACTTGCTATTTAGGAAGACCTTGGGAAAATGATCGTGACCATCGAATCAATACAAATGGATACTCGGTTGAGCACCAAGGCCAGAAGCTCTCGTTTGCTACAATAGAGCCGGAAAAAATAGACGAAGAAATAGCGAAAGCAAAAAAAACAGTGTGAGAGGATAAAACGAAAAAGATTGGAAGCACAAAAGGCTGAATCAATTGACAACACGAATGCAACCGACCATGAAGACATCCCAAAACCAGAAGGTACACATGATTCTCTTCGTACTTCTACTTCTAGCATTTGTGCAAATGTTGATATTGGAGAAGAACCATCTCCCAAACAAAAGGATAGTGATAGTGAACACATTAGACAAGATGACAATGCTTCTAATCCCTCATGTGAAGTAGTAGGTCCACTTGCTATTCTCTCATCACCTCCCCACGAAGAAAGTAAGTGTAATTCTAACCCTTCATTCGATTATTGTCCTATCATTCCGTTAGAAATACTTTCTCCTCTACAGAAATTGTAAATTGATGATAAATTTTGTGAGAGGGATATGAGATGTAAGATACAAAAGACTGAGAGTAAGAGGCCGAGAGTGAAAAAAGTCAAATTAATGGCCCAAATTTGGTGAGTGAAAATACATATGAGGTAAAAGTCACACAAAACCCAAAAGAAAAAGACAAGAAAAAGAACGCGATGAGTGATTTTGTTTTGACTAATCATTACAAATGTTCGAGTAGTGCTGTCTTATTTTTTCAGGATTTTGTTGAACCATTGAGAGGAGCTCAATTAGATCACTCCACATACAACAAAGAAGCCTTTTCAATTGAAGTTGATGATTGTTCTGTCATTGCCGATTTAGATTCGAGGACGAATCCTTTTGAGGAGTGGGGGAATGATACATGCATGAGCGGGGTTAAATTACTCATATTGGACAAGAAGCTGAATTTTTTCGATGCAAATAATAATGGCCAAAACAATGCACGCATAGGAGGTAAAAAACGATGCATCTTGGACAAGAAACTGAATCTATTTGTGAAGTCTGGAAAGTCAGCTAACTTGCGATGAGATTTCGGATAGGATCCAGGCATTTCTGGGTCGAGTTGTCTCCTAACAAATTGTCCGTCATTCAGTTACCTTTCCAACGCATCTTGAAACGCATCAATCGGACATCGGGAACTCAAGACACGTTCAATTTACTGAAGACTGCGCATGCAGAAAACTGGATACGGGATTATTACGAGATTTTGTAAAATTCAGCCCAAAAGGTAACATATAAGGCTTTGGACGAATTAAACTGAACCCAACCTAATTATTAACATTTAAATTATGTTTTTAGGGTTTTATATACTTTAGGAACCAGCCACCCTTATCCCAAGCCGTTAGATCAAGTCCAATTTACTGGACCAGATTTGTTTGTTTATTTTATTCATTCTTAGCCTTAGGTTAAAGTCATCCTTCATCTATAACAGGATGATGCTTTCTTCTTTGTTTGAGAAGATTTCATTGATTAATAAAAAGTTCTCTTTGGAGATTTTAGTATTTTTTGAGTTTGCAAGTGTTCGGTAAACTTGTCTAGAAGCCATCTTCAACATAAGATCATCGAGTTCTTGTGAGGGATATCATCTTCACACTCTTGTTTGCCTAGGTAATTGCATCGAGGAGGGTGGGTTAGAGCAGCTTGAGGTTGGTTGCTTAGATAATTGCGTCTAAGAGGGCGCCGAGGACAAAACAACAACTATCAATTCATCACGCCATCTCCACATATTAAAGCTTCCTCCATTGACGCCACCACCATAAGCAAATATGAATTTTTAGATTTGTTCTTTATTTTGGTTTGTTTTGTTTTTCTCTTTCTTCGAATTCGCGCTACTCTATCATTTGATATCAGATTTGGGACGATTCCTGACAAGAATTTTGGCGTTTTTGGGTGAAAAACTCGAAAATTAGGGAAAATTCGTCAAATTCAAACGAGCGAATTTTGAGCTGAAAAGTTCCAGATCAGATCTACACCTTTGGAGGAGTCACCATATAAAATTTTAGAATTTTTTGACATCGGGAACACCTCGAACGAAGTAGATCAAGTTGCTGCAAAATTCTATGGTTTTCGGGGGGTTTCTAATTTTCTTTCATTATTAGCCATTAGTTTTCATTTGTTTTAGCTTTTATTGCTTCTTACACATCTTCTAACACCTTCTTGTTTCCTTTGTGTTAGTAGGACTAAAAGTTGCATACTCTTCTTTCTCCTTGCAACTATAATTCTATTGGTGTCTAACCTTTTCTTTGGATTCTTAAAGCAATTAGGATGTTTTATTCTCTTTTCAACACGCGTTATCGTATACCAATAAATATTTTTCGGTCACGATGTAGGATACAAGGTAATCTATGTTCTTTAATTATTGATGGTGACAGTCGTGTAAACTTAGTGAGCAGCTTCATTGTTGATGCATTCGATCCTACCATGCCAAGAACACCCTAAGCCGTATCACCTTCAAGGGTTTAATAGCGGACCGGATATGAAGGTAACCGAACGTTGTTTAATCTCTTTTACTCTTGGAAGCTATTGTGATGATGTATGGTGTGACGTGGTTCCTATGGAAGTCACCCACTTGCTATTAGGAAGACCTTGGAAAAATGATCGGGGCGCTGTCCATCGAATCAATACAAATGGATACTCGGTTGAGCACCAAGGCCAGAAGCTCTTGTTTGCTACCATAGAGCCGGAAAAAGTAGATGAAGAAATAGCAAAAGCAAAAAAACAGTGTGAGAGGATAAAACGAAAAAGATTGGAAGCGCAAAAGGCTGAATCAATTGACCACACAAAGGCAACCAACCATGAAGACATCCCAAAACCAGAAGGTACACATGATTCTCTTCGTACTTCTACTTTTAGCATTTGTGCAAATGTTGATATTGGAGAAGAACCATCTCCCAAACAAAAGGATAGTGATAGTGAACACATTAGACAAGACGACAATGCTTATAATCCCTCGTGTGAAGTAGTAGGTCCACTTGATATACTCTCATCACCTCCCCACGAAGAAATTAAGTGTAATTCTAACCCTTCATTTGATTCTTGCCCTATCATTCCGTTAGAAACACTTTCTCCTCTACAGAAATTGTACATTGATGATAATTCTTGTGAGAGGGATATGGGATGTGAGATACAAAAGACTGAGAGTACAGAAGCCGAGAGTGAAAAAAGTCAAATTAATGGCCCAAATTTGGTGAGTGAAAATACATACGAGGTAAAAGTCACACAAAGCCCAAAAGAAAAAGACAAGAAAAAGAATGCGACGAGTGATTTCGTTTTGACTAATCCTTACAAATGTTCGAGTAGTGCTGTCTTATTTTTCAGGATTTTGTTGAACTATTGAGAGGAGCTCAATTAGATCACTCCACATACAACAAAGAAGCATTTTCAATTGAAGTTGATGATTGTTCTCTCATTGCCAATTTAGATTCGAGGACGAATCCTTTTGAGGAGTGGGGGAATGATAGATGCATGAGCGGGGTCAAATTACTAATATTGGACAATAAGCTGAATTTGTTAGATACAAACAATAAAAGCCAAAACAGTGCACGCATAGGAGGTCAAAAACGATGCATCTTGGACAAGAAATTGAATCTGTTTGTAAAGTCTGGAAAGTCATACAAATTGCGACGAGTTTTTGGATGGGATCCAGGCATTTCTGAGTTAAGTTGTCTTCTAACAAATTGTCCATCATTCAGTTACCTTTCCAACGCATCTTGAAACGCATCAATCAGACATCAGGAACTTAAGATACATCCAATTTACTGAAGACTGCGCATGCAGAAAACTGGATACGGGATTATTACGGGATTTTGTAAAATTCAGCCCAAAAACAAAAATATAAGGCTTTGGACGAATTAAACTTAGCCCAATGTATTTATTATCATTTAAATTGATGTTTTTAGGGTTTTATATACTTTAGGAACCAGCCACCCAGCCCTTATCAGCTTATAACTTGCCTTATCACCCTATTCCTTGCCACACAAGCACAAGGAGTTTAAAGGCTGTTATTTTTTTATTGTTTTTAATTATATTAGGTTTTCCTTGTTTTAGTAGAAGTTAAATTACTTTATCTATCCTTCACCTATAAAAGGATGAAGCCTCCATCATTGTAAGACAGATTTTCTTTGATTTATGAAATATTTAGTGAGTTTGTTTTTGCAAGTGCTGATTACTTGTGCCTTCGAAGTCTTCTTCAACATAAGTTCGACGAGTTCTTGTGAGGAAGATCATCTTCACACTCTTGCTTGCCTAGATAATCGCGTCTAGGAGGGTGGGTTAGAGCCGCTTGAGGTTTCTTGTTTAGATAATTGAGTCTAAGAGGGTGCCGAGGACAAAACAACATCAACAATTCACAAGCCATCTTCTTCTTCAACCTTCACACCATCTTCCATAATTCCATAAACAAAGCTGGAATTTTCAGATTTGTTTTACCTATCTTCTTCTTAATCTTTTCTCATCTTTTTATTTATATTCTTATTTCTTATCATCTAATCCTTCATCTCGTCTTTCTTTCTTTAATTTTCCAGCCTCGAATCTAAAATTTTCAAGAAAAGCCCTTCTCTTTTCTCTTGAATTTTCTGATCTGCCCATACTTTCTTGATTGAGTCTAGAGCTCCTAGTTCTTGCAACAACTTGATTGAAGGCTTCCAATTCCAAGATTGCGCTACTCTATTAGCTGCTCACTAAGTTTACACGACTGTCACCGTCAATAATTAAAGAACATAGATTACCTTGTATCCTACATCGTGACCGAAAAATATTTATTGGTATAAGATAACGCGTGTTGAAAAGAGAATAAAACATCCTAATTGCTTTAAGAATCCAAAGAAAAGGTTAGACACCAATAGAATTATAATTGCAAGGAGAAAGAAGAGTATGCAACTTTTAGTCCTACTAACACAAAGGAAACAAGAAGGTGTTAGAAGATGTGTAAGAAGCAATAAAAGCTAAAACAAACGAAAACTAATGGCTAATAATGAAATAAAATTAGAAAACCCCCGAAAACCCTAGAATTTTGCAGCAACTTGATCTACTTCGTTCGAGGTGTTCCCGATGTCAAAAAATTCTAAAATTTTATGTGGTGACTCCTCCAAAGGTGTAGATCAGATCTGGAACTTTTCAGCTCAAAATTCGCTCGTTTGAATTTGACGAATTTTCCCAAATTTTCGAGTTTTTCACACAAAAACGCCAAAATTCTTGTCAAGAATCGTTCCAAATCTGATACCAAATGATAGAGTAGCGCAAATTCGAATAAAGAGAAAAACAAAACAAACCAAAATGAAGAACAAATCTAAAAATTCAGATTTGCTTATGGTGGTAGCGTTAATGGAGGAAGCTTGAATATGTGGAGATGGCGTGATGAATTGATAGTTGTTGTTTTGTCCTCGGCGCCCTCTTAGACGCAATTATCTAAGCAAGCAACCTCAAGCGGCTCTAACCCACCCTCCTAGATGCAATTACCTAGGCAAGCAAGAGTGTGAAGATGATCTCCCTCACAAGAACTCGATGATCTTATGTTGAAGATGGCTTCTAGAAAAGTTTACCGAACACTTGCAAACTCAAAGAATACTAAAATCTCCAAAGAGAACTTTTCATTAATCAATGAAATCTTCTCAAACAAAGAAGAAAGCATCATCCTTTTATAGATGAAGGATGGCTTTAACCTAAGGCTAAGAATGAATAAAATAAACAAACAAATCTGGTCCATTAAATTGGACTTGATCTAACGGCTTGGGAGAAGGGTGGCTGGTTCCTAAAGTATATAAAACCCTAAAAACATAATTTAAATGTTAATAATTAGGTTGGGTTAAGTTTAATTCGTCCAAAGCCTTATATGTTAGCTTTTGGGCTGAATTTTACAAAATCTCGTAATAATCTCGTATCCAGTTTTCTGCATGCGCAGTCTTCAGTAAATTGGACGTGTCTTGAGTTACCGATGTCCGATTGACGCATTTCAAAATGCCTTGGAAAGGTAACTGAATGACGGACAATTTGTTAGGAGACAACTCGACCCAGAAATGCCTGGATCCCATCCGAAAACTCGTCGCAAGTTAGCTGACTTTCCAGACTTCACAAATAGATTCAGTTTCTTGTCCAAGATGCATCGTTTTTTACCTCCTATGTGTGCATTGTTTTGGCCATTATTGTTTGCATCGAAAAAATTCAGCTTCTTGTCCAATATGAGTAATTTAACCCCGCTCATGCATGTATCATTCCCCCACTCCTCAAAAAGGATTCGTCCTCGAATCTATATCGGCAATGAGAGAACAATCATCAACTTCAATTGAAAAGGCTTCTCTGTTGTATGTGGAGTGATCTAATTGAGCTCTTCTCAATGGTTCAACAAAATCCTAAAAAAATAAGACAACACTACTCGACCATTTGTAATGATTAGTCAAAACAAAATCACTCGTCGCGTTCTTTTTCTTGTCTTTTTCTTTTGGGTTTTGTGTGACTTTTACCTCATATGTATTTTCACTCACCAAATTTGGGCCATTAATTTGACTTTCGTCACTCTCGGCCTCTTTACTCTCAGTCTTTTGTATCTCACATCTCATATCCCTCTCACAAAATTTATCATCAATGTACAATTTCTGTAGAGGAGAAAGTATTTCTAACGGAATGATAGGACAATAATCGAATGAAGGGTTAGAATTACACTTACTTTCTTCGTGGGGAGGTGATGAGAGAATAGCAAGTGGACCTACTACTTCACATGAGGGATTAGAAGCATTGTCATCTTGTCTAATGTGTTCACTATCACTATCACTATCCTTTTGTTTGGGAGATGGTTCTTCTCCAATATCAACATTTGCACAAATGCTAGAAGTAGAAGTATGAAGAGAATCATGTGTACCTTCTGGTTTTGGGATGTCTTCATGGTCGGTTGCATTCGTGTTGTCAATTGATTCAGCCTTTTGTGCTTCCAATCTTTTTCGTTTTATCCTCTCACACTGTTTTTTTTGCTTTCGCTATTTCTTCGTCTACTTTTTCCGGCTCTATTGTAGCAAACGAGAGCTTCTGGCCTTGGTGCACAACCCGAGTATCCATTTGTATTGATTCGATGGACAGTGCCACGATCATTTTCCCAAGGTCTTCCTAAATAGCAAGTGGGTGACTTCCATAGGAACCACATCACACCACACATCATCACAATAGCTTCCAAGAGTAAAAGAGATTCAACAACGTTCGGTTACCTTCATATACGGTCCGCTATTAAACCCTTGAAGATGATACGGCTTAGGGTGTGTTCTTGGCATGGTAGATCGAGTGCATCAACAATGAAGCTGCTCACTAAGTTTACACGACTGTCACCATCAATAATTAAAGAACATAGATTACCTTGTATCTTACATCGTGACCGAAAAATATTTATTGGTATACGATAACGCGTGTTGAAAAGAGAATAAAACATCCTAATTGGTTTAATAATCAAAAGAAAAGGTTAGACACCAATAGAATTATAGTTGCAAGGAGAAAGAAGAGTATGCAACTTTTAGTCCTACTAACACAAAGGAAACAGGAAGGTGTTAGAAGATGTGTAAGAAGCAATAAAAGCTAAAATAAACGAAAACTAATGAAAGAAAATTAGAAAACCCCCGAAAACCCTAGAATTTTGCAGCAACTTGATCTACTTCGTTCGAGGTGTTCCCGATGTCAAAAAAATTCTAAAATTTTATGTGGTGACTCCTCCAAAGGTGTATATCTGATCTGGAACTTTTCAACTCAAAGTTCGCTCGTTTGAATTTGACGAATTTTCCCTAATTTTCGAGTTTTTCACCCAAAAACGCCAAAATTCTTGTCAAGAATCGTCCCAAATCTGATACCAAATGATAGAGTAGCGCAAACTCGAATAAAGAGAAAAACAAAACAAACCAAAATAAAGAACAAATCTAAAAATTCAGATTTGCTTATGGTGGTGGCGTCAATGGAGGAAGCTTGAATATGTGGAGATGGCGTGATGAATTGATAGTTGTTGTTTTGTCCTCGGCGCCCTCTTAGACGCAATTATCTAAGCAAGCAACCTCAAGCGGCTCTAACCCACCCTCCTAGATGCAATTACCTAGGCAATCAAGAGTGTGAAGATGATATCCCTCACAAGAACTCGATGATCTTATATTGAAGATGGCTTCTAGACAAGATTACCGAACACTTGCAAACTCAAAGAATACTAAAATATCCAAAGAGAACTTTTTATTAATCAATGAAATCTTCTCAAACAAAGAAGAAAGCATCATCCTTTTATAGATGAAGGATGGCTTTAACCTAAGGCTAAGAATGAATAAAATAAACAAACAAATATGGTCCATTAAATTGGACTTGATCTAACGGCTTGGGAGAAGGGTGGCTGGTTCCTAAAGTATATAAAACCCTAAAAACATAATTTAAATGTTAATAATTAGGTTGGGTTAAGTTTAATTCGTCCAGAGCCTCATATGTTAGCTTTTGGGCTGAATTTTACAAAATCTCGTAATAATCCCGTATCCAGTTTTCTGCATGCGCAGTCTTCAGTAAATTGGACGTGTCTTGAGTTACCGATATCCGATTGACGCGTTTCAAGATGCCTTGGAAAGGTAACTGAATGAATGACAATTTGTTAGGAGACAACTCGACCCAGAAATGATTGGATCCAACCGAAAACTCGTCGCAAGTTAGCTGACTTTCCAGAGTTCACAAATAGATTCAGTTTCTTGTCCAAGATGCATCATTTTTTACCTCCTATGCGTGCATTGTTTTGGCCATTATTGTTTGCATCGAAAAAATTCAGCTTCTTGTCCAATATGAGTAATTTAACCCCGCTCATGCATGTATCCATTCCCCCACTCCTCAAAAGGATTCGTCCTCGAATCTAAATCGGCAATGAGAGAACAATCATCAACTTCAATTGAAAGGGCTTCTTTGTTGTATGTGGAGTGATCTAATTGAGCTCCTCTCAATGGTTCAACAAAATCCTGAAAAAATAAGACAACACTACTCGAACATTTGTAATGATTAGTCAAAACAAAATCACTCGTCGTATTCTTTTTCTTGTCTTTTTCTTTTGGGTTTTGTGTGACTTTTACCTCATATGTATTTTCACTCACCAAATTTGGGCCATTAATCGAACGTAAGCAAGCATGTCAATTTCTATGTGAACGTAAGCACGCACCTCAAGCAATCACCTCCAAAGCTAAGCAAGCATCTCAAGCAAGCACCTCCAAAGCCAAGCAAGCATCTCTAGTAAGCACCTCTCTAATAGTCATAATTCCCTAGTGACGTGTTTATTCATTGCCCTTGCATAACACCTATAAATACGAGAAATATGATAAAAAAATAAACAATGTAATATGATGCATGCTAAATGTAATACATATATATTATATAATTCAACGTACTCAAATGCTGGTAAAATAAACAACGAGCAACATAATAGAAAACATGAACACACTAAAATAATAATAATAAAATGGAACATATGCATCTGAAAGCGAGGTTTGAAACACCCCCTACCCGGTCTAGGAGTTAAACCGGTTTAGGATGTGTTATCGAACAAACATTCTAACATCCATGATATAACTTAATACTACACAACTAAACATGCCTTCAGAAATCAGGGTAATTTAAAACATTTTAGTCTTATTCATAATTCATGTTCAAATTTTATTACATATACAAACAAGCATGCACACATTATGCAGTTCACTTTAACTGTTAGTTCATAACATACACCATATTAATACTTCAGTACACAAAGCTTACCATATTACTTGTACGATCTCATAAAATTTATCCTTAATCATAAACTTCATTCTTCTTACACCAATTACCAACTTTGTATACTTCTATCCATTTAAGACATATAGATCATTACTTAAGGTCATTCAGGATAACAGTAAACCATTAATTGAAGGTCTTTAAGTCCAAATGTTCGTATCATTTAACTTCAAATCTTATTATCAAGATTGCTAAAGACATTCAACATGATATCATTTTCTTTTAAGGCATTATGGGGTAAATTTCATTCCTTACCTCAATTCCTCCTTGCAAATCATTATAAGGATTTCACATTTCCAAAGCCTAGTCTTATTTACTAGGTTAGTTTTCACATGGTAAACATCATTACTCAACTATCAAAGGCATAACTCTAACATTCATAACACAATCACATGATCATATACATTTATACACTTGTATTAACAGAACCCTTACTTATCCATTCATCCATTCAAAACATAGCGTGAACATGCATTGTATTGATTATGATATCACATACAATTTTCCACTTGCAATAATTTAGTCATAGACATTCATTCATCTCAACTTAGTTTCTTAAATTATTAAGCCTTGGTGTCCAATAATGCACATCTTTTCTTATCTATGATATAACCAATAGCAAAACAATCTAACTCTTGTTTCATATAGTTCATTCGTACTAGCCTTTATTGCATCCTGGGATACAAGTTAATAAAACATATGACCAAGGTCTTTAAAGACTATCATCTTATAAGTTTAGGATTCCTAAAGAACAAACAAAGATTAACGATAGAATCATAGTTTAGCCTAGTCAGACACATCATCAAACCTTGTACCTTCTTCATAAGGTACTATAATCATCAATTTGAATGCAATTATATGTTAACTAATCACTTAGTTAACATAAACCTTAATCATGTTTTGCCACCCTAGGAATTTAAAGCAACTATAACTATAAACATACTTTAAGCTTAGTGTAACACTCCTTCCCGTATCCATCACTGAATATGAGTCAGAGATGTCACATGACACTTTATAAAACAAATCACTCTTAAAAATTGGTAAAATTTTGTTTCTAATAAATTAAAACACAAAATCAGAGCTCCCGTTACCTTTCAAAAATAACAAAATGACTATTCAATAAATAATAGACTTTGAACCAAAATAGACAATTTCGTTTCATTTATACATGCCACTAAAATTTATCAAAAACCTCAAGTAGGATGTCATTACTATGGTAGCTTGACGAAATTCTCTGAACTTAATGCAACGCCTTGCTTACTCCAATATCTTGAACCACCTACGTGTGCGCAATCAAACACGAACTTAGTGAGGCAATAATCAAGATTAAAAAAACAACTAAATAAGCTTATTCAATTTCATGACTTATTAAACCTCAAGGTTGTATATCTATAAAACATGCCATATGCCAATATACTAATCTTTATAATGCATTAGTAATTATTTACTGCATATCAATGCCATAAAACTTTCATGCTTGTCCATTTGTCATAATATGCCATATATGCATAAATGCATCATGTTCACTAGATATGTATTACCATCATGTTAATCATATATTAACATAATATAAACCGGATATAAATTTCTTACGAATATACTTACCATTTATTTCAAAAGCTCATAAGCTTATTCTCCTGTTTATTTTTTTAACCAATAAACCATAGCCCAAATATAAGCCTATGAGGACCCTGAGTACGCGAGTCAAAACTGCACATAAGATCATGCTAAGCATAATAGACATAAGGTCGTCCTTATCCCCACATAAGGTCGTGCTAACCATATGCACTAAGTGTATTTTATATACACTATAGCACCCACACAAAGTGCTAAACCGCTGAACTCTATGGCATGCCAACTATACCCTGTCCCTCAATGACTTACTTGGGCATATTTTCCATATTTACTTCATCCATGGCAATGTATATCAACATAATTTTAACATTGGGCAGTTCATACCTGAAAAAAATTCATAATATAACATCATATATAACTAGTGATCCATGCATTTATAATCAACTTTTGACATATTTAAAATATGTCAATCATATGCTCCATGACATAAATATAATGACAATAAAATTTGAGTATGCTCATCGCAAGCCACCCCAATGATGTATAAAACATCAATGTGTCATGATATGTATGCAATTGCACTCACCTTGGCCACTTAACACAATGCCTCATTAAGTCCTAGTTCGATCCTTTCTTTCATAGTACCTCGAACCTTCTTTAATTCGAACTTGACTCATTAACCACATGAATAAAATAAAATATTTGTTAGATTAAAATCTAACAATACCTTAAACAAGATGTCTAATATAATCATTCGAATATAAAATTTCCAACATAACTTTCCATAAATAACTTCTAATTTACACCTCCTTTTTTCTCAACTTGCAATTTAATCCCATCACTTTACTTCAAATGACTAGAATAAAGCTTGTATTCATATGTTCTCTTTACATCCTTCATCAAAATAGGCTTAAACCTTTACTTCTCTAATTTCTCTTGATTTGTCGAGATGGTCACCAAAATTTCAAATATAAGGATTCAAGCTTCTTAACTTTACAATTTAGTCCTCCACTCAACATTACTACCTTAATTCCATCATTTTAACTAAAAATCAGATTTAATCCTTCTACATATCCTCTTTGCCGAATAGACCATTCAAGTTTGACAAATTGTCAAAATGGTCACTAATGTGATTAATCGTTGGTTTACCACTCAATAACATGATTCTAACATCATACAAGCATGATTCTAACATACAATCAACCATGGATTCATAAAATCATAAAAGCCTCAATTTGTTCATAAACCCTAATTTCTTGCTCATATCAAATATCATCAACCAAGAAAGTATTCTATTAATTATTTACATCAAAAGATAGAGCTCGAAGAATAGAACAACTTTGTAGTTCAAAAGATTACCTGAAAAACGAGATCCGGGGTTTAAATCGAGCTTGTAAAATTTTTCTCTTCACCAACATTTTGGAGAGTGTTTTTGCCGATAATTCCTTCACATTTCATATATTTAAGACACTTGTATCATTAAAAATGAATTTTTAATTCAATAAATTCCACTTTCCAAAAATACCCTCCAACTAGATTTATATTTCCAATTTCCCATTTTGTAACATTCCAACTAGACTTAGTTGGATTCTAATCATCCACTATTCATCCATAAAAGAAATCTCAAAATTCCCTCCATGTTCCTTTTGTGTAAAATGACCAAAATGCCCTTTACTGGTCAACTTACTCACAAAATTGCCATTCCATGTCATTTCGATTGATTTAATTTTTTCCCGGTCTTTTTAACATCCAAATATCCATAAAATGATATTTTATGACTCTTCTAAAGTCCATGGAACTATCTCTAAAATTTTAGCTCGATCCGATTATCCTAACATTTTTTCGAATTTTATCGCTTTATAGCCATTAATACAAACTTCATACGAAAATTCGGGTAACACGAAAACATCATTCTTGGGGGTAAACTATTCATTTACGGGTTAAAATACATAACTATTGAAAATTACATTTTGATCCCTAAACATTTCCAAAGTTTATACTTTAGCCACAAACTTTCAAAATTTACATTTTGGTCACTAGCGAAAATTGGGATATTACAATTCTCTCCCCTTTAAGAAAATTCGTCCTCGAATTTTCAACACCTACTTGGTTCAAAAAGGTGAGGAAAATGCTTTCGCATATCTTCTTTTCTTTCCCAAGTCATTTCCTCAATTTTATGATTTCGCCAAAGAGCTTTAACAAGCGGATTCGACTTATTCCTTAGTTTTTTTGACTCCATATGCTAGTATCATTACCAGTTCTTCCTCGTAAGTCAAATCTGGCTGAATCTCTATTTCCTCTAATAACATGTAAAGGATCTGATCGATATTTCTTGAGCATCGATACATGAAATACATTGTGAATCTTGTCCATTTTCGGAGGTAAAGCTAAGTTGATAAGCTATCGGACCAACTCTTTTCGAAATCTTATATGGGTCCAATAATTCTCTGACTCAGCTTCCCTTTTCATCCAAATCATAACACTTTGATACATGCATGAGCGGGGTCAAATTACTCATATTGGACAAGAAGTTGAAGTTGTTTGATGCAAACAATAAAGGCCAAAACAATACACGCATAGGAGGTCAAAAACGATGCATCTTGGACAAGAAACTGAATCTGTTTGTGAAGTCTGGAAAGTCAGCCAACTTACGACGAGTTTTCGGATGGGATCCAGACATTTCTGGGTCGAGTTGTCTTCTAATAAATTGTCCGTCATTCAGTTACCTTTCCATTGCATCTTGAAACACATCAACCGGACATCAGAAACTCAAGATACGTCCAATTTACTGAAGATTGCGCATGCAGAAAACTGGATACGAGATTATTACGGGATTTTGTAAAATTCAGCCCAAAAGCTAACATATAAGGCTTTGGACGAATTAAACTTAACCCAAACTAATTATTAACATTTAAATTATGCTCTTAGGGTTTTATATACTTTAGAAACCAACAACCCTTCTCCTAAGCCGTTAGATCAAGTCCAATTTAATGGACCATATTTGTTTGTTTATTTTATTCATTCTTTGCTTTAGGTTAAAGCCATCCTTCATCTATAAAAGGATGATGCTTTCTTCTTTGCTTGACAGATTTCATTGATTAATAAAAAGTTCTCTTTGGAGATTTTAGTATTCTTTGAGTTTGCAAGTGTTCGGTAAACTTGTCTAGAAGCCATCTTCAACATAAGATCATCGAGTTCTTGTGAGGGAGATCATCTTCACACTCTTGCTTGCCTAGGTAATTGAATCTATGAGGGTGGGTTAGAGCCGCTTGAGGTTGCTTGCTTAGATAATTGGGTCTAAGAGGGTGCCGAGGACAAAACAACAGCAACGATTCACCAGCCTTGAATCTAAAAATTTCAAGAAAATCCCTTCTCTTTTCTCTTGAATTTTCAGAACTGCCCAAACTTCCTTGATTGAGTCTAGAGCTCCTAGTTCTTGCAACAACTTGATTGAAGGCTTCCAAATCCAAGATTGCACTACTTTATCACACTTTCTTCCAAGGTGAAACTTTTAAGAAGTACTTTATCCTTAACTTCATGTTAAATATATATTTTTTCAAGATCATCATATAATTTTAATCATTCTAGAGCAATTCTAAGATTGCTTCAAACCATTCTTATTTTATTCTCCGCTTCCCGAAATAAATCAGATCCAATTACCTTTTAGTTCTCTTTTTAACTATATCACCGGGGATATAAATTACCCCTTGATAATATGAACATCCTTTAGACTTAACATCAAAATCTTTAGTTTTCCCTTTTCACCTTACTGAATTCTTTTTAGGCATATCTTATCTCTCATCTGTAAATCTTTGATCCGATTTGTCAATGTATACTTGAGCTGAAGCTGTGTAATCAATACACTATCTTCTTCCAAAGATAATTGGGCATTCAATGCTTATAAGGCAAAGAATGACTTTCAGCGAGATACATCAACTACAACTTTAGCCTTATTACATCAATATACATCCCAACCTATTATGGGTCGTATCATTAAATAACATGAAATCCTTATTTTACTTCAGACTGTATAAATACTAGTGCTATCATCTTAACTTTCTTAGGATCTACTTAGATCCTCTTTGTTGAGACAATGTGACCTAAAAATGCAACTTGAATTAATCAAATTCACATTTGAGTAACTTTTCATACAACTACCTTTCCCACAAGGCTTATATCACTATTCGTAAATGTTTATCACAATCTTCTTTCATACTACAGTTTTGATAAAGCCATCTTTATACTCAATTGATAGCTATTACTGTAAGAAATTTCATCTAGTGGTACATACATTTCCCAAAAGCCTTTAAACTCAATCAAATAGAAACTATACATATCATTCAAAATTTGAATTAATCTTTCAGATTGTTCGTCCTTCTATGGATGCAAAGTAATGTTGAAATTATGTCGAGTCTCTAATGTCTTATGCAAGGAACTCCAAAATCTAGAGATAATCTTGGATCTTAATCACACACAATGAAAATAGGTACATCACGTCACTTTACAATAGTTCAGATTTATCGCTCAGCATATTTATTAATTACCAATTGATTCAATCCTATCCACAATTACCCAAATCAAATCATCTTTAATCAGTGTCATTGGTAACCTAGTTATGAAATCCATCACAATTCTTTTCCACTTCCAATAGGGGGAATGGAAATATGTTACCATATTTCTGAAGGTACTTGATGTTTCACTTCTAGTTGCTAGCCTGTCAAGCATGTAGCCATAAATTCAGTTACTGCCCTTTTTATTTTTGGACATTAATATTTGCTCTTCAGACCTAGATACCTCCTATTCCTTTCTGGATGCATCATCAAAACATAATATTTTTCTCAAACATCCAACATACTTAACTTTGAAGTCTTTTCAGGTTCAAGAATCATGTATCATTCAAGTGTACAAGTTCATGTCAAGCATTATCTTTGTTTTCAAGAGTCATTTCGTGTATCGCATGGCAAGCTTATACATGCATCAAGCCCTTAGTCCGATAGAGCCATAACACAACATTTCAAGTGTCCATTGCATCATCTAAGCTAGCACATCAAACATTCGGTTTAAGCAATTGGTCACAATACCATGTCATATATTCAAGCATCAATGTTACCACATATACATGCTAGCATTCTAATTATACAACACTTCAAGGATGTAGTAAAGTTTCATGTATTATCTTATTTCATACTCCCCTTATTAGGTCAAGATCATATTAAGTCCAATTTAACAATTCATGAATTTAGACATGCTAGTTTTAGTTAGGATCTAGTCCTAACTCTAGAATAAACTACACTCATAATACTCTCCAAGCTAGCTAGTCTCGAAAGACTATTTCCTTTTTCTTGTCCCTTGAATGCTCGACTTTAGATCTTTCTCCAAAGTCCTCTCCTTGCTCTAATAAATCACATAGATAGAGCAAGGTCAAACATGTAATCACAAAATCATTCAACATGGCAGCAAGGTTAATACATCACATATACAAGACAAGACAAATACGATATTCATATACACACTTTAATGCACATTACCAAACTGCCTACATTCTATATTAAGCAAAAACAGGGCGGCAATTAAACTGTCCTAAAACTGTTTGCAAAATAGTTTACAAAACTGCCACAAAACTGTGTACAATTATCTAAACTGCTGCTACCAGGCAGCATGTACTCTGCTCACTTGAACACGCATAACTTTCATTCCATATGTCAGAATTTCAATTGGTTTACACCGTTGGAAAGCTAACTTAATTGTCTTTCTAACCATATAGGCCTTGCATTTTAGTTCTTTTCCAATTTATACAGTTTTTAGCTTAAAGACAGCAAATTTACAACACTGGACAGTTTGCACTGTCCCAAGTGTTTCTTCTCTACAATTCATTCTACAATTCAGAATTCAGTTATATTTTCTCCTAATGAATTTAGACATGTTAAAGCACTGTCCATAAAATTTCCAGCCTTAAATTCCCTTTATACAATTTATGGGGATTTTTCAAAGTTACTGCCCAGAACAGAGCATTCTGGGCAGATTACACTAGTTTATGTTTCTAGCTTCATAATTCCTCTAAACACGATTCTAACATTGTAATTCAACTTATTTTTATGTTCTTACATGTCTAGGTCAGTCTAATTCACCTATCAATGTGATCAAAATAGGGCAGCATATGCAATTAAGCATGTTTACACATTTTTATCTAGCAAAACAGTCCCTAATCGAAACTAGTTTCAACCATGATCCATATTTTCAATTTTCAGCAACCCATACATTTCTTTAGCAATCTGATCAATAACACTCACAATTTCAAGGACCATTAGAAGCTAACATCATTTTACATGCATAACAATCATCCTATTCAAATTCTGCAACAAGAACATCAATAAATCAAGATTCAAACATGTAATTAAAGTGAGGAATCAAGCATTTACCTTCCTCAATGTGAATTCTTATTCAATTTAGTCCTAACCGTGGCTTAATCTCTCAAGGATTCCATGGATATCACTCAAGCTTTCTCTATTCTCTCTCTTTCCTTCAATGGTATTTTAGGTTTGAAGAACAATTGAAGAAGATGGGGTTTAACCCAAGTGGCCGGTCATGCTATAGTTAGGAGGACATGTGGATTGTCCACAATCCAATTTAATTTTACCATGCAATGTTTAAGTTTTGCCTAATATTCAAGATGGTCTTTTTAATTTTGGCAATATACTTGTTGTCTATAACATCTTAGTCCTTTAGTTATTTGTTAGCTAATGTTCTTTCCTCTTAAATTTGATTACTCAGTTTAGGGAGCAATACAAACTAATCACTACAATTCGAGTATCATTCTTTTAATTTCCTCAATTAACTCCTAATTCTTTCAATTTGATTAGCACATAATTCAATTAGTCAATAGCTTAGATAGTGGTAACCTTCTTAGGCCCGGTTTAGGGTGTTACAATTCTCCCCCTTAAAATAAATTCACCCTCAAATTTACCTGAATCGAATAGGTGAGGATGTTGCTTTCTCATGATTTCTTTAAATTCCCAAGTTGCCTCTTCTATCTTGTGATTTCTCCACAAGACCTTGACAAGAGGAACAGTTTTGTTCCTGAGCTTTCTAACTTCACGATCAAGAATCTGGACTAGTTCTTCTTTGTAAGACAAATTAGGATTCAACTCTACTTCTTCAGGCTCAAGGACAAGGGATAGGTCAGGCCTATATCTTCAGAGCATAGACACGTGAAAGACATTATGAATCTTGTCAAATTCACTAGGAAGAGCCAATCGATAGGCCACTGGCCCTATCCTTTCAATGATATCAAACGAACCAATGAATCGTGGACTGAGTTTCGCTTTTCTTCCAAACCAAAAGACTTTCTTCCAATGGGACACTTTCAGGAAGACCTTGTCTCCAACATTGTATTGGATGTCTCTCCTTTTCAAGTCTGCATAGACTTTCTGTCTATCAAAGGCTTGCTTCAATCGATCATGTATGATTTGATCTTGTTCCTCGATTTCTCTGAGTAATTGAAGTCCCAAAACCTTGTTTTCTCCCAATTCAGATCAACATAAGGGAGTCCTACATTTCCTCCCGTATAAGGCTTCAAATGGTGCCATCTGAATAGATGCCTGATAGCTATTATTGTAAGTAAACTCTACTAGGGGTAGGGACTTTTCCCAATTCTCCTCGAAGTCTCTAACACAAGCTCGTAACATGTATTCAAGTACTTGTATCACCCTTTCTGATTGGCATCACTTTGTGGATAAAAAGCTGTGCTCAAATGCACTTTGGTTCCAAGGGCTTTTTGTAAGGATTTCCAAAATCGAGTGGTGAATCTAGGATCTCTATCAAAGATTATGGATGTAGGAATTCCGTGCAAACGTACTACTTCACGAATATATAACTCGGCTAAGGCATCCAAACTTAGGTTCATTCGAATAGGGATGAAGTGGGTAGACTTTGTGAATCTATCAACAATCACCCACACAACATCGTTCTTTCTTGGAGTGTAAGGAAGACCAGTAACGAAGTCCATTGTAATCCGGTCCCATTTCCACTAAGGGAATTTGATTGGATGGAGCAATCCAGTAGGGACTTGATGCTCGGCTTTGACCCTCTGACAAGTTAAGCACTTTGAAACAAAGTCTGTGATAGCCGATTTCATGTCTGGCCACCAGCATAGTGGCTTTAGGTCCTTGTACATCTTAATCGATCCAGGGTGAATAGAGAAAGAGCTTTGGTTAGCTTATTGTAACATCTCGTGTCTTAGTTCCTCGTTGTTAGGAACACATACTCTATCTTTGAAATAGAGGAGTCCATTTGACTTGAGGGAGAAGTCAGAATTAGACTCAGAGTCTAGCTTAGACATGATCTTTTAAAGATCTAGATCAATTTGTTGGAGTTCTTTGATTCTCGAGATTAGACTAGATTGAACTTGAAGTTTAGATAAGAATTTTCGTCCTTTGGATAAACGGAAATGAATATTGATAGCCAAGGAAGCCGAGTATGGTCTGCGACTAAGGGCATCAGCAACCATGTTTGCTTTCCCCGGATGGTAGTCGATAACTAAATCGTAGTCTTTAAGTAACTCTAGCCATCTCCTTTGCCTCAAATTCAAGTCTTTCTGAGTTAGGAGGTATTTTAGGCTCTTGTGGTCTGTGAACGAGTTGCATTTCTCCCCGTACAAGTAATGTCTCCAGACTTTGAGTGCAAACATGATAGCTACCATTTCCAGATCGTGAGTAAGGTAGTTTGACTCGTGTGGTTTTAGTTGCCTTGAAGCGTAAACTACCACATTTCCATCTTAGTCCCAAATGAGATGCATCACTGTAAACAGTGTACTCCTTGCCCAATATTGGTTGGATGAGAACCGGAGCATGAGTCAGGGCTTGTTTAAGCTGATCGAAGCTTCGTTGTTGGTTCTCCGACCAAACAAAGGGTGTATCTTTGCGAGTTAGCTTAGTCAAACTTATGGCAATGGATGAGAATCCCTTGAAAAAACGTTGATAATGCCTGGCTAAACTGAGAAAGCTTCTGACCTCACCAACATTCCTCGAAGGTCTTCAATCTAGGATGGATTGAATTTTGTTCGGGTCTACTTTAATCCCTTTCTGCCGAGATGACATGGCCAAGGAATGACACTTTCGATAGCCAAAATTTGCATTTAGAGAACTTTGCAAACTATTAACGTTCTCGGAGAGTTTGCAATACAATTCGAAGGTGTTCAGAATGTTCTTCCTTATTTCGAGAATACACCAAAATGTCATCAATAAAGATGACCACGAAATTGTCAAGATAGGGCTTGAATACACGGTTCATGAGATCCATGAAAGTAGCCATAGCATTCGTTAACCCGAATGGCATTACAAGGAATTCAAAATGGCCATATCGAGTACGAAAGGTTGTCTTGGGTACATCTTCTTCTTTTACCCTCATTTGGTAGTATCCCGATCGTAGATCGATCTTTGAGAATACCGCAACATCTTTGAGTTGATCGAAAAGATCTTCAATCCTTGGGAGAGGATATCAATTCTTGATAGTAGGCTTGTTCAATTGTCTGTAGTCAATACAGAGTCTCATAGTCCCATCTTTCTTCTTCACGAACAAGACTGGAGCACCTTAGGGAGACGAGCTAGGACTAATGAAACCCTTGTCTTGTAGCTCTTGGAGTTGCTTCTTGAGTTCTTTCAACTCAATAGGTGTCATTCGATAAGATGTGATGGACTCCGAAGTTGTTCCAGGTTGGACATAGATCTCGAACTCTACTTCTCTGGTTGGAGGGAGACCAGGGAGTTCCTCAAGAAAAACATCGAGATATTCAGATACAATAGGCACACTAGGTAAGCCGAATTCAAGTTCATCTTGTAAGACCATAGTAGCAAAGATTGAGGTCAGTTTCTTGTCAATTAGAAGAATTGATTCCTTTCCTAAACCCCGTAGGTAAAGTCTCCTATTTAGGCAATCTACCCAGGCTTTATGCTTGCTTAGCCAATCTAGTCCCAGTACTAAATCGAACTCACAAGTTGGTAGTACATATAGATTAACAAGAAAGGGTACATTTCGAATGAATATGGGATAGTTTCTACAGATAAAACTTATGTTTGTAATTCCCCCTATAGGGTTCAAAACTATGAGGCTCTGTTATACAATTTCAGGCTTTAAGTTTAACTTTACAATCAAGGTTGAGCATACAAAAGAATGAGTGGATCCCGAGTCTATTAAAGTATAAACAGGAGTCGAATTTAACTCAACGGTACCTGCTATAACATCGGGTGATTCTTCATCTTCTTTTCCCCAGATATGATAGATTCGAGCAGGAGCCCGAGATTCCTGGCGAGTAGGGGCATTCGAATACTGTCTCTTGCCCTTCCCCTGATTTCTAGACTGAGCTTGTCTAGGACCTTTGTTTCGAATGGAAGGAGCTGACTAGCATTTGTAGGAGCTCCATTTGGAACCTTGTTAGGATTCTGAGGACAATCCCTGATATAGTGATCGGAGGTTGCACATAAGAAACATAGATTCTGTTGAGTTCTACACTGCTCAGTGTGGTGTTTTTGGCAAAACTTGCAAGTAGGATATTGAGTAGCTTTACTGAAATTCCCCATACTATCAACAGAGATGATCGGGGCTGAAGGCTTAGACACCGATTAGGGTCTCGTTATATAGTTGCTCTTTTGAGCAGGAGTGTAATTTGTAGAGTGATCCTTAGAATATTTGGACTTCTTTGACTGCCAGTGAGGCTTGTCATCATTCCTGGATCGTTTGTCTTTCCAGGAGTTTCCACTTTTGCATTTCTCAGAGGCTTTCATCTTCACCTCGATTGCAATAGCCCAGTTCACCAGATTCTGGAAGTTAGTGATACCCAGGGTAGTGAATATTGGACTTAATTCATCATTCAGTCCATCGATAAACATCCTACGCTTGTCAGCATCAGTCTTGATGTATTTCAACCCGTATTTGCAATATTTGCAAAAGTCACTCACGTACTATTCCATAGGTCGGCCACCTTGCTTGAGGTACAAGAAACACTTCCGACACTCAGCCAGGTGTTGTTCACTGATGTATTTCTTCATGAATTCCCCGACGAAGAATTTCCAAGTTACAACTTTAGTAGGAGCAGTCAGGGTAACGGTTTCCCACCAGCTTAAGGCTTCGTCTGTGATAGAGTAGCGCAATCTTGGATTTGGAAGCCTTCAATCAAGTTGTTGCAAGAACTAGGAGCTCTAGACTCAATCAAGGAAGTTTGGGCAGATCTGAAAATTCAAGAGAAAAGAGAAGGGATTTTCTTGAAATTTTCAGATTCAAGGCTGGAAATTTAAAGAAAGAAAGACAAGATGAAGGATTATATCATAAGAAATAAAAATATAAAAAAAGATTGAGAAAGAGATAAGTAAAACAAATTTGAAAATTCCAGCTTTGTTTATGGAATTATGGAAGATGGTGTGAAGGTTGAAGATGGCTTATGAATTGTTGATGTTGTTTTGTCCTCGACACCCTCTTAGATGCAATTATCTAAGCAAGCAACCTCAAGCGACTCTAACCCACCCTCCTAGACACGATTATCTAGGCAAGCAAGAGTGTGAAGATGATCTCCCTCACAAGAACTCGTCGAACTTATGTTGAAGAAGACTTCGAAGGTACAAGTAATCAGCACTTGCAAAAACAAACTCACTAAATATTTCATAAATCAAAGAAAATATGTCTTACAATGATGGAGGCTTCATCCTTTTATAGGTGAAGGATAGACAAAGTAATTTAACTTCTACTAAAACAAGGAAAACCTAATCTAATTAAAAATAATAAAAAAATAACAGCCTTTAAACTCCTTGTGCTTGTGTGGCAAGGAATAGGGTGATAAGGCAAGTTACAAGCTGATAAGGGCTGGGTGGCTCGTTTCTAAAGTATATAAAACCCTAAAAACATCAACTTAAATGATAATAAATACATTGGGATAAGTTTAATTCGTCCAAAGCCTTATATTTAAGCTTTTGGGCTGAATTTTACAAAATCCCGTAATAATCCCGTATCCAGTTTTCTGCATGCGCAGACTTCAGTAAATTGGACATATCTTGAGTTCCTGATGTCCGATTGATGCATTTCAAGATGCATTGGAAAGGTAACTGAATGAAGGACAATTTGTTAGAAGACAACTTGACTCAGAAATGCCTGGATCCCATCCAAAAACTCGTCGCAAGTTGGCTGACTTTCCAGACTTTACAAACAGATTCAATTTCTTGTCCAAGATGCGTCGTTTTTGACCTCCTATGCGTGCACTGTTTTGGCTTTTATTGTTTGCATCGAACAAATTCAGCTTCTTCTCCAATATTAGTAATTTGACCCCGCTCATGCATGTATCATTCCCCCACTCCTCAAAAGGATTCGTCCTCGAATCTAAATTGGCAATGAGAGAACAATCATCAACTTCTATTGAAAAGGCTTCTTTGTTGTATGTGGAGTGATCTAATTGTGAGCTCCTCTCAATGATTCAACAAAATCCTGAAAAAATAAGACAGCACTACTCGAACATTTGTAAGGATTACTCAAAACGAAATCACTCGTCGCATTCTTTTTCTTGTCTTTTTCTTTTGGGCTTTGTGTGACTTTTACCTCATATGTATTTTCACTCACCAAATTTGGGCCATTAATTTGACTTTTTTCACTCTCGGCCTCTGTACTCTCAGTCTTTTGTATCTCCCATCCCATATCCCTCTCACAAAAATTATCATCAATGTACAATTTCTGTAGAGGAGAAAGTGTTTCCAAAGGAATAATAGGACAGGAAATGAAGGGTTAAAATTACACTTACTTTCTTTGTGGGGAGGTGATGAGAGTATAGCAAGTGGACCTACTACTTCACATGAGGGATTAGAAGCATTGTCATCTCGTCTAATGTGTTCATTATCACTACCCTCTTGTTTGAGTGTTTGTGTGTTTTCCGACAACATGGGGATTTTTGTCTTGGTTTTGTCCAGTGACTTGGATGTTTCAATTTTCTGCCTTGATCTACTTGAGTCGAGCAAAGGTTTAGAAGAATTAGAATGAGATAAAGGTTGAGTGGTACCTCTGTCAGAGTGATAATTCTTTTGTCGATATCGTTGTCGATCTTTGATGCGCTTTTCAATTGTCATGGCAAATTGGAATGCCTCTTGAAGGGTGTATTAGGTTTTGAGTTTAAGTACCTCAAGAATGTTGTCATTGAGTCCGATAACAAACCTAGTCATTGTATCCTCTTCATCCTCTTGTATGTCGGCTTTTTGCATCAATGATTCCATCTCTTTGAGATACTCATCAACAGTTCTGCAGCCTTGTCGGATCTTTTGTAACTTTTGTTTGATCTCTCGTTGATATAATGGGGGAACAAATCGTTCTCGCATGACTTTTTTAAGTTCTCCCCATGAGGTTATCTTGGCTTCTCTATTCAGACGCCGATTGCGGACCAATTGGGACCACCAAATGGATGCATATTCAGTGAATTCGAGAGTCAACATTGGAACTTGATCCTCTTCGGGACATTGATAATGCTCGAATAGAAGATCAACTTGATTTTCCCAGTCACAATAAGCATCAAGGTCATACCTTCCTTGAAAAGGTGGTACAGTGATCTTCGGTTTGGATAAGGTGTTTGTTGCTCGTCTCGGCTCTGTGCAAGGATTATGCCTATGTAGGAGGTTTTGGCGTCTATTCTGAATGTGAACAAGATTTGGACGCCTAGGCTCTTCAGTATCGCTTGCAATAGCAGTGGTTTCTAATCTCCCAATGGATTGAGTGATTGCGGTTACAGTCCGTTCAAGTTTATTGAGAGTATCTGAAACTTCTTGAAGAGTCACTTCATGTGGTTCTTCGTCGTTACTCGTTTCTGACATCCTGAAACACTCAAATTTAAAAGGCAAAAAGCAAAAGAAAACTAGAAATCTCACTAAACACTCCAAGGAATAAATATTTAGCGAGGCAATTAAACCTATCTCGTGCTCTTTAAAGACCTTCCTGCCACGAGTCAACAAGTTACAATCGGAATTTAATCCTAACAATGAGTCCTAATTGTACTAGGAGTCTAATGAAAGGCTTGACACCAATTGAATATAGTTGCAAGAAAGAAGGATTGTAATGCAACTTTTAGTCCTACTCACACCAGAAAAGAGAAGGTGTTAAATTGCGTAATAGAAGAAAGAAAAGCAAAACAAAGGAACTTAAGAAACTAAGAGTAGGAAAAAATTAGTAGAGAAAGATGATAAACCCAAAACCCAGAAACAACTTGAAGGAAGAAATCCAATGTAGAATCCACTTCAATGTGATGCTTGTAATGGTTGATGATGGTGATCTTGATGATTCTTGATGGTGGTTGGTGGCTAGGTATGAGCTTTCTCACTTTTCTTTCTTTTCTTTTTTTTTAATTTTTATTTTTTTTTCTTTTTACAATGTAAATAAACTGAAAATAACGAAAATTGAAGAAAAAATAATGAAAATAGGGTTAAAGTAGGGGAAAACCCTAATTTGGCTAAAACTTTATCCACTTCGTTCGAGGTGTTTTCGAACTCCAAAAATTTTGAAATTTTATGTGGTGACTCCATCAATGGTGTAGATCTGATCTGGAAAGTTTTAGCTCAAAATTCACTCGTTTGGTTTTGACGATTTTTCCCTAATTTTCGAGTTTTTTTTTACCAAAAACGCCAAAATTCTTGCCAATAATCATCCCAAATCTGATACCAAATGATAGAGTAGAGCAATCTTGGATTTGGAAGCCTTCAATCAAGTTGTTGCAAGAACTAGGAGCTCTAGACTCAATCAAGGAAGTTTGGGCAGATATGAAAATTCAAGAGAAAAGAGAAGGATTTTCTTGAAATTTTCAGATTCAAGGCTGGAAATTTAAAGAAAGAAAGACAAGATGAAGAATTATATCATAAGAAATAAGAATATAAAAAAAGATTGAGAAAGAGATAAGTAAAACAAATTTGAAAATTCCAGCTTTGTTTATGGAATTATGGAAGATGGTGTGAAGGTTGAAGATGAAGATGACTTATGAATTGTTGATGTTGTTTTGTCCTCGGCACCCTCTTAGACGTAATTATTCTAAGCAAACAACCTCAAGCGGCTCTAACCCACCCTCCTAGACGCGATTATCTAGGCAAGCAAGAGTGTGAAGATGATCTCCCTCACAAGAACTCGCCGAACTTATGTTGAAGAAGACTTCGAAGGTACAAGTAATCAGCACTTGCAAAAACAAACTCACTAAATATTTCATAAATCAAAGAAAATCTGTCTTACAATGATGGAGGCTTCATCCTTTTATAGGTGAAGGATAGACAAAGTAATTTAACTTCTACTAAAACAAGGAAAACCTAATCTAATTAAAAATAATAAAAAATAACTGCCTTTAAACTCCTTGTGCTTGTGTGGCAAGGAGTAGGGTGATAAGGCAAGTTATAAGCTGATAAGGGCTGGGTGGCTGGTTTCTAAAGTATATAAAACCCTAAAAACATCAATTTAAATGATAATAAATACATTGGGATAAGTTTAATTCGTCCAGAGCCTTATATTTAAGCTTTTGGGCTAAATTTTACAAAATCCCGTAATAATCCCGTATCCAGTTTTCTGCATGCGCAGACTTCAGTAAATTGGACATATCTTGAGTTCCTGATGTCCGATTGATGCGTTTGAAAGGTAACTGAATGACGGACAATTTCTTAGAAGACAACTTGACTCAGAAATGCCTGGATCCCATCCAAAAACTCGTCGCAAGTTGGCTGACTTTCCAGACTTTACAAACAGATTCAATTTCTTGTCCAAGATGCATCGTTTTTGACCTCCTATGCGTGCACTGTTTTGGCTTTTATTGTTTGCATCGAACAAATTCAGCTTCTTCTCGAATATTAGTAATTTGACCCCGCTCATGCATGTATCAGTCTGCCAATAGGGTTATAACACATTCGAGTTTGTGTTCATCAGAACAGGGCATTTGTTTGGTCAGGATTCTGCCAATAGGGTTATAACACATTCGAGTTTGTTTTCATCAGAACAGGGCATTTGTTTGGTCAAGATTCGAGTAGTGGCCTCTAACCAATACTTTGTTATTTTGAGATTGGCTTCATTAGTACCAGTGAAGGTATAAGCCTGGTGTTGAGCCTGTTTGTCAATTGGGGCTCTATTTGGAGCAGCAACAGGAGGAGGAATAGGATGGTCTCATTTCAAAGTAGTTACAAGATGATCGAACATCTCCTTCATGCTTAGAAGATTTTCCTGCTGCACAGGATTTATAGCAGGAGCATCCAGTTGAGCAGCAGCTTGGGCTCGGGGTTGAGCTTGCGCTCTAGGTTCAGCTTGTTGCTTGGAGGATTCTGCTCCATCCTCACACTATCTCCTTCATTTGAGGAGCCTACGAGACTTTCATCATCCCATGAGCCTTGTTTCAGACATTCTACTTTTAAATAGAACAATTAGGAATTCGATTTAGTTAAGCAAAGGCACAAGCTATACAATACAAGTCTTCTAGGTGGCACAAGTATCCTATATGATGAAAGAGAGCCCGGTTTAGTCTTAGAACAGACTAAAAATGCTCTGATACCAAATAAAATGCAACACCCCTACCCCAGGTTAGTAGCAAACTGGTTCGGGAGTGTTACCAAGCACATTACAAACAAGAACAAGGCAAGAATAGGTTAACTCATCCCTATTAGATGAGTTACTTAACTATCAAGTAACCAAGCATATATAACTTAACATGTAAGCAATCTCATATTTTGTTTACAAAATATTATAGTTACCAAACAATTCAATTGACATCATCATACAACCAACATTCGAATAACCTAAGTGAGCAAGCCCTTTACTGATCAACTTACTCACAAAATTGCCATTCCATGTCATTTCAATCGATTTAAAATTTTCCCGATATTTTTACAACCAAATATCCATGAAATAATATTTTATGACTCTTCTAAGGTCCATGGAACTACCTATGAAATTTTAGCTCGATCCGATTATTCGAATACTTTTATGAACTTTATCGCTTTATAGCCATTAATACTAACTCCGTACGAAAATTTGGGTAACACAGAAATGTCATTCTTGGAGGTAAACTATTCATTTACGGGGTTAAAATACATAACTTTTGAAAATTACACTTTGATCCCTAAACTTTTTCAAAGTTTATACTTTAGCCACAAAACTACCAAAATTTACGTTTTGGTCACAAGCCGAAAAATTCAAAACTTTCAAAATTTAAACCTGACAAAACAGCCACAAAATAAGATTAAATCAAATTTCATGAGTTAAAATATTTGATTACGGGTTTGAATATGATTATATAGCTTAACCTCAAATTCAAAACTTTTTACGCAGTTAAAATTCCAACGGGTCGCTATAAGCCCATTTAATATACATGCTTTAAACCCCAACAAAACAGCTGAAAATAAGATTAAATTAAATTTTATAACTTAAAATATTTAGTTATGGGCTTTTGAACATAATTATATAGCTTAACCTCATTTTTAGAAATTTGTACTCTGTTAAAATTCCAACAGGTCCACTATAAAGCTCAAATTAAACCCAACAAAACGACCACAAAATACGATTAAATCAAATTTTATGAGTTAAAAATATTTCATTATGTGCTTTTGAATATGATTATATAGCTTAACTTCTATTTCAAAACTTTTTACTCGGTTAAAATTCCAACGGGTCCACTGTAAGGCTCATTTAGACGTGCACGCCTTAAACCCCAACAAAATGGAAGAAAATAAGATTAAATCACATTTTATGACTTAAAATATTTAGTTATGGGCGTTTTTAAATTTTATCCTCATTTTCAAAAAATTTTACTTAGTTAAAATTCTAACGGGTCCATTGTAAAGCCTATTTAGACATGCACGTCTTAAACCCAATAAAACGGGCAAAAAATAAGATTAAATCAAAATTTTTGACTTAAAATATTTGATTATGGGCTTTTGAATATGATTATATAGCTTAACCTCAATTTTAGAACTTTTTACTCGGTTAAAATTCTAACGGGTCCACTATAAAGCCCATTTAGACATGCACGCCTTAAGCCCAACAAAACGGCTAAAAAATAAGATTAAATAAAATTTTATGAGTTATAATATTTAATTATGGGCTTTTGAATATGAATATATAGCTTAACCTCAATTTTAAAACTTTTTACTCGGTTAAAATTCAAACGGGTCCACTGTAAAACCCATTTAGACATGCACGCCTTAAACCCAACAAAACGACCACAAAATAAGATTAAACCAAATCTTATGACTTAAAATATTTGATTATGAGCTCTTGAATATGATTATATAGCGTAATCTGTAACACCCCCTTCCTGTGACCGTACACTGATCACGAGTCAGAAATGTCACGACTTTTTAAAATAGTCTTTTAATCCAAAAACTGGGGTGATTTAAAATTTTTAAAATAACTTCTCAGATGGTCACCCATCTTAAAATTTCTCTAATTCAAGCACGCTTAACTTTATCTAATTTAAAAATAAAATAATAATTTAATATTCGATAGTAAATTTTTTTACGTAAATAATATAATCATATCAAAAACATATAGTAATAATAATTATCATCTACAAAAGATTTATAAAACTATTACATATTCGAATACAATATTTTAACAAAAGACAAGTTTATCAAATACATGCCACCATTATATACACAAAACAAGGATGTCATAAGAACTGAAATTAACCTATTGATTTGGTACTTCCATAGTAGAAGGCGATGCTAAAGATGTCCGATCCTAACTCCTTTTACCTACGTGTATAACAAAAATACACGTTGAGCATAACTCAGTGAGGCATAAGATGAGAAAATAAATAAAATACTTTATAATGCACGATACTTCTAAGAGCATGATAATCAATAAACCATATAATCTGAAATGCAGGAATGTTTGTATAAGAAATCATATAATTGTACTGTGTAATCATGTATTTGTACTGTAAAATCATATAGCCCAAGGTAAATATCAAGTGACTAATAAACGAGTCGTGTACTTTAAAAGTACTATTCTTTTATGTAAACTGTGGACACATTTAAGTGCCAGGTAACTGTAGGACACAATAAAGTGTCAAATAACTGTAGGGACACTATAAAGTGTCAGATGACTGTAGGACATAATGAAATGTCAAACAACTATAGGACACGTGTGAAATAACTGTAGGACTCTAATGGTATACCACTTTATTTTCAAACTTAATATTATACTACCAAGGGCAACTTAAAACAATTCCTGCAAAATGGCAAGCAACCCAAATAACAATTTATATCCTGTAAAACATATTCATACTGGAGCAGTTCATACTCCAATATGTTCTATATAATTCATGGTATACATGCCATTTAAAAATTATATAAAATAACTTGTCATATATATCATGCTATAAACCATTTGTAAGCATAAAGACATGCCAAAATCTTTAAATCAGTAAAATGATGTATCATGCAAAACATGTTATGCTATTTTAAAATGTTTACCTTTTTGGTTGACTTATAACAAGTCTCCCTATAAAAATGTATGTCAACAAACATACATTTAAATACATGTATGCACTCACCTTAGCCTTGATAATTAACCTTGCTATTTGATTTTACTCCCGATCCTTTTATTTTCCTTTTTTATTGGGACGATCTCGGTTTATATCGAAATCTACATAAAAATAACATATATCAGTCCAAGCATATGTTAATACATATTCGATCCATAAAAATAATGGAAAGTAATTAAAGTAACTATCCATTATACACAAAGTGATTCGATAAAGCTATCTATATTCGAATCACATTTTCTCATATTTTTCTCTAAATCTTCAACTTTAACTTAAAATACCTATTTTAGTCCCTATGGACTCTTTTAAGCTTCCAACCATAATTTTCAAGTCTAGTCCTTACATTTTCCATCCTTTACACTTTAGGACCCAAACTTTAAAAAATTTCACTTTGGTCCCCAAGGTAGCCGAATGGTCGTTTTGATCCCAAATATTGATTTGAGCTTCATAATCAATATTTGAACCACTTGAAAAAATTCTCCAATATAATATTCCATAACTATAAGCTCAATAATCAAATCCTTAAACTTTACAAAGTTTACACTTTAGTCCCTAATATAATCTAATTAGGGATTTTTATTCAAATCACCTTATATCAACATATAAAATCAATCTTCATTCAACCATATTCTAAAATTTCAATCTTTAACATAAACCCTAATTCTTCTTTTTCAAGAACATGGACAATTCTTCATCCAAATCACAAAATTAAACATGTCAAACATTATTCCTTTCATTTCCAACATCAAAATAATTTTTGCAATAATTTCCCCTAAATTTCTCTAAATTGCTGAATTGGTCCCTATAGATTTTCCATGAAGTCTTCATCATTTCAAGCATAGAAACAACACCATAACACCAATTTCAACACTTTTGAACCTTAAAACATGAAAAACCAACATGTTCTTCATCCACTCTAATCACCAATATAAACTTAGAGACATAGAAACTATGCAAAACTTATGTCAAATGAAAGAGAATTCAATGGAGATAAATTTCTTGTTTCATGTCTCAAGCCAAAAACCAAACAAATCAAGCCAAAAATTGAATTGAAAATTTTGTTCTTACCTTGCTAGGGATTTCGGCAATTTGAAGAGAAAGTGAGAAATTTCTCAAACTTTCTTTTGATTTAATTTGATGCCAAATGTCTTCAATTTGGCTAATTAATAATAAAAATCTTTAAAATAGTCAAATGACCATTTTACCCTAGAATTATATAACCAATCACAATTCCACACCTATATTTTATCCTTTTCCATAATTAATTTGTATTAAAAGTATAGGTGAAATGACTATAATGCCATTAATAAAATAACTTATCTTCAAAATTGCCATTCCATCACCTATACAAAATACTAAGTAAAAATCGAATCTAAATCGATTTTAAACAATTCAAAACCATAATTTCATATTCCTCGGGTCTTCTTAAGACTCCCTGCAAAATTCTATAACATTTTGAGCTTATACAATTACCCGAATTCCATTTAAACTTTAACCGTGATTTCCCAATAATAGAGACATCAGATCAAACCATAATTTTTATATTCGATCCATACCCTTAGGTGATCTATTTAATTATAGAATAAAAATGATTATTAGGAAAATTACCATGCTAGTCCTTGAACTTTTCTCAACTATTCACTTTAACCACCAAACTTTAAAATTTTACGTTTTAGTCACTAAACTAATATCACCAACTTTTAATTCTTTACGATTTGGTCACTAAGCAAATATTGGTGTTTTACATAGCCTCAATTTTAGAACTTTTTACTCGGTTAAAATTCCAATGGGTCCACAGTAAATCCCATTTAGACATGCATGTCTTAAAGCCAAGAAAATAGCCACAAATAAGATTAAATCAAATTTTATGATATAAAATATTTGATTATGGGCTTTTGAATATGATTATATAGCTTAATCTCAATTTCAGAACTTTTTACTAGGTTAAAATTCCAACGGATCCACTATATAGCCCATTTAGACATGCACGCCTTAAACCCCAACAATACGAAAGAATAATAAGATTAAATCACATTCTATAACTTAAAATATTTATTCACAGGCTTTTGAACTTGATTATATAGCTTAACCTCATTTTCAACAAATTTTACTGTGTTAAAATTCCACCGAATCCACTGTAAAGCCCATTTAGACATGTACGTCTTAAACCCAACAAAACAACCACAAAATAAGATGAAATAAAATTTTATGAGTTTAAATATTTGATTATGGGTGTTGGAATATGATTATATAGCTTAATCTCATTTTCAAAAAATTTTACACTGTTAAAATTTAACGGGTCCACTATAAGCCTATTTACACATGCTCGCCTTAAACCCAACAAAACAGCCACAAAATAAGATTAAATCAAATTTCATGAGTTAAAATATTTGATTATGGGCTTTTCAATATGATTATATAGCTTAATCTCATTTTCAGAACTTTTTACTCGGCTAAAATTCCAATAGGTCCACTATAAGCCTATTTAGATATGCATGCCTTAAACACCAACAAAATGACCGAAAATAAGATCAACTCACATTTTATGACTTAAAATATTTATTTATGGGCTTTTGAACATGATTATATAGCTTAATCTCATTTTCAAAAAATTTTACTCGGTTAAAATTCCAACGGTCCACTATAAAGCCTATTTAGACATGCACGCCTAAAACCCAACAAAAACGGGCACAAAATAAGATTAAATCAAATTTTATAAGTTAAAATATTTGATTATTGGCTTTTGAATATGATTATATTGCTCAACCTCAATTTTAGAACTTTTTATTCGGTTAAAATTCCAACGGGTCCACTTATAAAGCCCATTTAGACATGCACGTCTTAAACCCAACAAAACGACTACAAAATAAGATTAAATCAAATTTTATGAGTTAAATTATTTAATTATGAGCTTTTGTATGATCATAGAGCTTAACCTCAATTTTAGAATTTTTTACTTGGGTAAAAATCCAACAGGTCCACTATAAAACTCATTTAGACATGCATGCCTTAAACCCAACAAAACGGCCACAAAATAAGATTAAATCAAATTTCATGAGTTAAATATTTGATTACGGGTTTTGAATATGATTATATAGCTTAACCTCAATTTCAAAACTTTTTACTCAGTTAAAATTTCAATAAGTCCACTATAAGCCCATTTAGATACGCAGGCCTTAAACCCCCCCAAAAAACAGTCGAGAAATAAGATTAACTAACATTTTATGACTTATAATATTTAGTTATGGGCTTTTGAACATGATTATATAGCTTAATCTCATTTTTAGAAATTTCTACTCTTTTAAAATTCCAACGGGTCCACTATAAAGCCCATTTTGACATGCACGCCTTAAACCCAACAAAATGGCCACAAAATAAGATTAAATCAAATTTTATGAGTTAAAATATTTTATTATGGGCTTTTGAATATGATTATATTTCTTAACTTCAATTTTAGAACTTTTTACTCGGTTAATTTAGTTATTCTCTCAACTCTCTCTTCTTTCTCTTCTCTCTTTCTCTCCCTCTTACCACATCTTTTCCCCTAAACCTATGCTTGCTTTCCCTTTCCTTCACAATTCCTCTTCCGCTGCCTCAGCTCCATCAACGAGTTGGCTTCTGTCATGATGGCATCAGAATTGGATCCCCGCCAAATCTGCAATTTGATTTGTAGAGGCATCGCTGTCGATCTGCCTCGGACCCCTTTCACCCCACCATACCATGAGGGATGTGGCAGCATTGAGAGGCAAGTTAACTAGATCACACCTAGTTTCATTCCAAGTTATCCATTTGTTTATCATAATAGTGTTGTTATTCTTAATTTACATTATATATCATTCTAAATGTAAAATAAGTTTTCAAATTATTATCATAAGAGGCTGAAACATATACCCTTATTTTGGTCCTTCGATAACGTTTGGTTCCTGGTTTTTTCATGTCTTTCTGATCCATGAATTATATATTACTTTGTTCAACTCAAAGGTCTCTTTTTTATTTTTTTAATCGCGTCCATATGCTTCGTTTGCCTTCACTTTGTTCTTTCCAACATAGCACACCCATTTTCAAATTTTTCTATCTTTTAAGTATGGGATTATTTTTTTACTAGCAAGTTTGTTTGCCGTTGCTATACTGATATAGGAATTATTTCCCCTTACCCATATTGTCCATACAAAATTACTTTCTTACCTCTATGCTTTTTCAAGGGGGTAGAGTTTATACGGTGCCTTATAGCACCACAAATTACTGCCTTTCAAAGGCTTTTCTCCTAGCTGTCATGGCCTTGGTTATTTTCAACTGACAACATATGCCAAATTACCTCTCCCTTTCAGATTCAAATTGGATATGAAATTCGATATAACCATAATAAAAATTCTACGATTCATTATAAATTTATAACAATCAAAATACATTTTCATAAGGACTTCACTTATAATCTTGTTTCTAATATCAAACCATCTGCTAAAATAATCGAAATTATCTTCCATTTGATAGCCAAATTTAAAATGGAACGTAATTTGCAACATATAAAATGGCCAATTCTCATAAAGGAATATTATTCCTTTCTCCTCTTAGGAAAATCTATGCAAATCTAAAACATTTTGGTTTGCAATTATGAATCCATAGATATCAATTATAATTATCCCCGGAATCTACGTTGTAGGTCTATTGCCTTTTCAACCCTTGCAACATACCAAATGGGATCTAAAATTAATTCCAAATCAAATCCCATAGTTATTTTCATACTAAACTGATACGTGCATGAGCGGAGTTAAATTACTCATATTGGACAAAAAGCTGAATTTGTTCGATGCAAACAATAATGGCCAAAACAATGCACGCATAAGAGGTAAAAAACGATGCATCTTGGACAAGAAACTGAATCTGTTTGTGAAGTCTGGAAAGTCAGCTAACTTGCGACGAATTTTTGGATGGGATCGAGGCATTTATGGGTCAATATGTCTTCTTAAAACTTGTCCGGATACAAATGATCTTTTCAACGCATCTTGAAACGCCTCAATCGGACATCTGGATCTCAAGATACGCCTATTTTAGCGAAGACAGCGCATGCAGAAATTCCTATACGGGATTAGTACGGGATTTTTGGATAATTACGAATTTTCAAGATTTTATTTGATTATTTGTAATTTAAATCAATATAGGATTCTGCAATATCTATTAGGATCAGATTTATTTGACTAGAATTTTATTTTTAGCATTTATTTATTATTAGAAGTTACTTATCTAATTAGGAGATTAGATTTTAGCATTTATTTATTGTATTTAATTCCTAAGTTTAGTAGGATTAAAACTTCTCCATTGCCTATATAAAGGAGGCTTCACCAACATTGTAATGCAGATTTCATTGATTAATAAAAAGTTCTCTTTGGAGATTTTAGTATTCTTTGAGTTTGCAAGTGTTCGATAAACTTGTCTAGAAGCCATCTTCAACATAAGATCATCGAGTTCTTGTGAGGGAGATCATCTTCACACTCTTGCTTGCCTAGGTAATTGCATCTAGGGGGGTGGGTTAGAGCCGCTTGAGGTTGCTTGCTTAGATAATTGCGTCTAAGAGGGTGCCGAGGACAAAACATCAACAATTCGCAAGCCATCTTCATCTTCAACCTTCACTCCATCTTCCATAATTCCATAAACAAAGCTGGAATTTTCAGATTTGTTTTACTTATCTCTTTCTCAATCTTTTTTAATCTTCTTTTTATATTCTTATTTCTTATCATATAATTCATCATCTTATCTTTCTTTCTTTAAATTTTCCAGCCTTGAATCTGAAAATTTCAAGAAATTCCCTTCTCTTTTCTCTTGAATTTTCAGATCTGCCCAAACTTCCTTGATTGAGTCTAGAGCTCCTAGTTCTTGCAACAACTTGATTGAAGGCTTCCAAATCCAAGATTGCGCTACTCTATCATGATACGTGCATGAGCGGGGTTAAATTACTCATATTGGACAAAAACCTGAATTTGTTCGATGCAAACAATAATGGCCAAAACAATGCACGCATAAGAGGTAAAAAACGATGCATCTTGGACAAGAAACTGAATATGTTTGTGAAGTCTGGAAAGTCAGCTAACTTGAGACGAATTTTTGGATGGGATCCAGGCATTTATGGGTCAATATGTCTTCTTAAAACTTGTCCGGCTGCAAATGATCTTTTCAACGCATCTTGAAATGCCTCAATCGGACATCTGGATCTCAAGATACGCCTATTTTAGCGAAGACAGCGCATGCAGAAATTCCTATACGGGATTAATACGGGATTTTTGGATAATTACGAATTTTCAAGATTTTATTTGATTATTTGTAATTTAAATCAATATAGGATTCTGCAATATCTATTAGGATCAGATTTATTTGACTAGGATTTTATTTTTAACATTTATTTATTATTAGAAGTTACTTATCTAATTAGGAGATTAGATTTTAGCATTTATTTAATGTATTTAATTCCTAAGTTTAGTAGGATTAAAACTTCTCCATAGCCTATATAAAGGAGGCTTCACCCACATTGTAATGCAAATTTCATTGATTAATAAAAAGTTCTCTTTGGAGATTTTAGTATTCTTTGAGTTTGCAAGTGTTTGATAAACTTGTCTAGAAGCCATCTTCAACATAAGATCATCGAGCTCTTGTGAGGGAGATCATCTTCACACTCTTGCTTGCCTAGGTAATTGCATCTAGGAGGGTGGGTTAGAGCCGCTTGAGGTTGCTTGCTTAGATAATTGCGTCTAAGAGGGTGCCGAGGACAAAACATCAACAATTCGCAAGCCATCTTCATCTTAAACCTTCACTCCATCTTCCATAATTCCATAAACAAAGCTGGAATTTTCAGATTTGTTTTACTTATCTCTTTCTCAATCTTTTTTAATCTTCTTTTTATATTCTTATTTATTATCATATAATCCTTCATCTTATCTTTCTTTAAATTTCTAGCCTTGAATCTGAAATTTTGAAGAAATTTCGTTCTCTTTTCTCTTGAATTTTCAGATCTACCCAAACTTCCTTGATTGAGTCTAGAGCTCCTAGTTCTTGCAACAACTTGATTGAAGGCTTCCAAATCCAAGATTGCGCTACTCTATCATAAACCTTTCTTCAATTATTGCCTTAATTAAATTTCTGATTTCTCATTACCTCTTTATTTCTCATTCGTTTTTTAATACTTGGTTTTATACCAACCTTAAAGAAGACTCTTATAATTTTAATTACAGCAGAACTATCGATTTACCACACTTTTTCAATAAACATTCAATAATACACATTCCAACTTATTGCTACCATCTTATATATCTAATTCTCACCCTTCAATATATTTTACTCCGTATAACCTTCATCTACTCCTTCGGATTGCATCTGGCCTCTTCGGATGTGGAATCCGGATTGGTATCTTTTTCCTTCCTCGTAAATTATAACATTAAAGCTAATTTAGTTATTTACATTTTGGAAACAATCCACGTTATTCCCTTATTATTAAAGGATCTCACCACCAGGATACTACTCCCAAACCTTGCCTTTTTTAAATCTACACAACCATCCTCTTTACATTATTGTGTTGCTTCTCCTTCCCACAAATTAAATTTAATTGTCGTTTCCTTCTCTACATTAGAAGGATTCTATACACTATTAAATATAATAGACAAATGTCCTTATATCACTATTATAGGGACGGACTGTTTTATTCATTTATTAGAAATTCCATCAATAAGACACTCCTTACCAAAATCTCTGAGAATAATCCTATGCCAAAATAAAAATTCCATATCTGGTATTAAAATGACTTCTTTTAATTACCATTTTACTTCCCACATTTTATACCTTTCTATCCCTCTCAATGGCTTAATTATGGGAGAATTAAACCATTGATTCCCTTCGATCCCAGGACTACTTCTGTCCTATTTGTTTTTATTAGAATAAATCTCGCCTTTTTTAACTTCCCGTTGACAACTTTCATATATGTTTCCACCTTTAACCAAATTATATTCCTAATTTCACGATGTATACCAGGTTTATTCCATTTTGTATCCAACATAGTCATTATACTAATTCTCCCAACCATATACTCCTACTTAGGGGTGATAACGAGCTGAGCCGAGTCGAGCTAGTATTACTCGGCGAGCTCGAAATTTTAGGCTCGAGCTCGGCTCGAAAACAATACTATTGAGCTCGGCTCGGGCTCGAAGCTCGTTTTGGCTTGGCTCGACTCGAAATGGATAATTTTGCTATAATTTTTTTTATAAAAGATAGGGCCTCATTAAAAACCCATTTCATAACCAACACTGAAACAAAATTCAATATCGGGGAAGTGGAAAATAGTGCCCAATTTATTTTAGTTAATTTATTTTTAGTGGATTTTCCCCTAATTTATTTTATTGCTTTTCTTTTGCTAAAGAGATTACTTTTAGTGTATATGTAGCACATATATATAATATATATAATTATTCTGAGCCTGTTCACGAGCTTTTCGAGCCGAGCTTGGGTCAGCTCGGCTCGGCTTGTTAAAGTCTCGAGCCAAGCTTTGATCGAGCCAAGCCCGAGTAGTTCGCGAGCCGGACAGTCTCATTATCACCCCTACTCCTACTTAATATTTAGTATAAACGTTCAATTTGCAAATTGGGCAAAAACCAACTTCTTCCAAAATTTATGGCATTTCCGGAAAAATATAGAACCTTTTCTATTATCACCGTCAATCCTTTGTTAAGAAACCACCACATTAAAGAATACAAATCCAATTTCCTTTCTTATGGATTTTATTCTTGGAAACTTTATCAATTCACAACTTGTCTCATTTTGATCAATTCTAGTGTGATATCCATTTTTTTCTATTCACCTAAATTTGCTTTCATCCAATATTATATACAAATCTCCTATCTCGTTCGGTTTATACTTCACCTATTCTAGTGCTTTTCCCTCTCTTACACGTTATCTTTTTGCACAATCAATGGCCACTGAGTCCTTACAACAACTTGGAGACCTTAATTTCACCTTCGCAGGACAAGGGGTGATCTTCAATCCTTCTTTCAATTTGGATTCCACCACTGAGGACAATGATCTAATTCTTATAGGAAAGATTGTCTATGCCAAAACCATTGACGGTCAAGCCCTTATCCGTGCTTTTCAATCCATCTGGAAGAGCAGCGAAGTGGACTCTATATCGATGCTGAAATCCAATTTCTTCCGCATCAAATTTTCCTCAGTTGCAAAGAGGATTGAGATCTTGCAATGAGGACCTTGGACTTTCAAGGACGAATGGCTTGCCCTGGCTCCTTTTGATCCGAAACTCTCAATTGACAAATATTCCTTTTCCCAGATGAGAATCTGGGTTAGAATCCATAGCCTCCCAACCATTCTGATGGAAAATGACCAAGCGGCAGTCAACACTGGACGCTCACTAGGTTCATTCATTGGAACCGTAGTCAAAACTGATACCCGCTATATTGATGGAAACATGGTGGACTATCTTCGTGTCGGAATAAGTATGGATGCTACCAAACCAATACGACGGTGTGTTGCGATAGGTGGCTTGGGGTTCACGCCAAAACTCTGCCCACTACAATATGAACATTTGCCAACCTTCTGCCACGGATGTGGCATTGTTGGACATTTGGTGATGTCTTGCACAACTATTAAGATTAGTCTCTCATCCAAGCTTCAGTACGGGGACTGGCTTCTCTTCACTCCACCTAAATCTAAAGGAGGTCCTTCGCACATGAAAGGGCGCATCCGTTACCATGATGGTGAATCTACTTCCAAGATGCCCCACAACATTTCGGTTAAGGATAACAAAACTACGTGTCCAAATCCTAATATCAATTTGAAGGAAACCAATACCATCTCATTAATCACTATCGGCTTTATATTTTACCCAAATCATACTGTGATTGTTTTTATTTTTTCTTTGGTTTCAGACAAAGGAGAACACTCACCAACTCAAAACAATGACAATTCAATGGATGCTGAATCTTTTAGCACTTCACCAACCACTGAAACTGCTAAGCTTGGGAAAGATCCAAAAACTTCTGTGTCAAAAGATATTCAAGGGGAGATTGCTCTTCCGGTAGATCATATTATCGCTGTTATGCCCGAACCAGTAGCTTATGCTGCCAAAGATAAGGCGACCTCTCAGTCCCCTGATGCTTCCCAATCGAATGCTATTGATTCCGATGCAACCTTGCTAACAGGAAAGCATAGCCCGGATAAAGACAAAGAAAAAGTTGTGCCCACTACAGCTATTCCAATCCCTGCGGTCCCTATCAATACTATTCGTGTCGAAAGAAATGATACTATGGTAATGATTGCTCTGGCCCTCGATCAGGAAATGGGTAAGGCGGCAAATTTTACCTCATCACCTATGCTTTCTGCTTTTGATGACTGGTTATCTAAACAACCATCATCTGCAGCACCTTCTATCCAAGGCCTTTCGAATTTGATTCCTAGCAGCACTAAAAGATGTTCTACTCTTGTTAAAGCTACAAAAGCCAAAAAGCATCGTTCTTCACCCCCATCAAGAATAACAAAGCTGGGATGAGCAGTGGAAAAAACTCTCCGGCGGTGGTTGACGTTCAACCCCGACGAGGAAAATGATAATACTATGTTGGAACTGCCATGGTCTTGGTAAAGCCCTGGCAGTTCAAGCTTTGAAACGAGTTGTCACTAAGATAAATCCTGATGTTTTATTTCTTTGTGAAAGACTTCGTATTACTCTAAATATGTTTAGTTGCTTGCCGGTTGAAAGTAGCCCATCTTGTTTGGGCCTTGTTTTATTTTGGAATAATAAAATAAATATAGATTTTCTCTCGTACTCGGACCATCATATCGATTCTATCATTCATACAAATACATCTCATTTCCACTTTTCCAGAATACATGGTTATACTGAAACAAATCAAAACTTGGCAACTAATCGACTCCCTAAATTCTTCATCGTATCTCCCTTGGCTAATAGGTGGAGATTTAAATGAAATTATATCCGACAATGAAAAACAAGGTGGATGTCATCGTGCACGCTCACAAATTAATAATTTTAGGGATTGTCTATCCCAAAATAATATATTCGATTGCAAACCAAAAAATGGATGGTTCACTTGGACTAAATTAGGCCCAAACTCTCCAACTATACTTGAACGCCTTGACCGCTTTGTTGCAAACACAGGCTGGTTTAATTCATATCCAATGCATCGTGCCACCTCTGAATTTCAAGCGAAATCTGACCATTGCTTCATTCTTATGGTTAATGAATACAATAATACTCAACATTTTCAACATCATGACAATCAATTTCGGTTTGAAAACTGTTGGGCAAATAATAAGGATTGTATCTCCATTGTTCAAGAAACTTGGTTAACCACCACTGGCTCTGCTTTAGAAAAAATACAAGCAGTCGGTTCTTGCCTTAAAGACTGGCAATCGTACCAGCGAATGACCTCTACAGGCCGTATTAACAACTTAAAAAACCAAATTAACGCATGTTTACGCCATCGCCTTTCTAATGCTGAGGAAGAATCTTATCTCGCAGCTAAATCCGAACTTAATAGACTTCTTGACACTCAAGAAGAATATTGGGCTCAAAGGTCCCGTACATCTTGGCTTGCCCATGGAGATAAAAACACAGCTTTTTTCATGCTCGGGCAAACGAAAGACGCAAGAAAAATACAATAAAAGGCCTTTTTGACAAAAAAACAATATTTGGCAGGATAATGAGGAAAATATTATGGGAGTTGTGGTAGATTATTTCCAGAATCTTTTCTCAACTACCAATCCAGATATCTCGACCCAAATTCTTAATAACATTAACGCCACTATTACCCCTGATATGAACGAAGCATTGACAAGGCCCTTTACCCCAGAGGAAATCACTCATGCTTTTCGAGACATTAACCCAATGAAAGCACCTGGTTTTGATGGGCTACCAAGTGGGTTCTGATACGAGCACGAGAGGGGTCAAAATAATCATCTTGGAAAAGAAGTTGAAACTGCTTTGCAAGTCAGAAACATCAGTCAACTTACGAAGTATTTTTGGATGGGATCCAAGCATTTATGGGTCAACATGTATTCTTAAAACTTGTCCGGCTGCAAATTATCTTTCCAACGCATCTTGAAATGCCTCAATCGGACATCTGGATCTCAAGATACGTCTATTTTAGCGAAGACAACGCATGCAGAAATTCCTATACGGGATTTTTGGATAATTACGAATTTTCAAGATTTTATTTGATTATTTGTAATTTAAATCAATATAGGATTCTGCAATATCTATTAGGATTAGATTTATTTAATTAGGATTTTATTTTTAGCATTTATTTATTATTAGAAGTTACTTATCTAATTAGGAGATTAGATTGTAGCATTTATTTATTGTATTTAATTCCTAAGTTTAGTAGGATTAGAATTTCTCCATGGCCTATATAAAGGAGACTTCACCCACATTGTAATTCAGATTTGAATGATTAAATAAAATTCTCTTTTGAGTTCCAACTTGCAAGAACATTATCTTGTGTTTTAGAAGCAAATCGATTTTCAAGTTCTCCGGGATTTGTTGTTGAGGATCTTCACACTCCTGCTTGCCCATAAAAAAACATTTGGGACGGTGGGTTAGAGCCGCTTGAGGTTGCTTGCTTAGATAATTGCGTCTAAGAGGGTGCCGAGGACAACTATCAATTCATCATGCCATCTCCACATATTCAAGCTTCCTCCATTGACGCCACCCACCATAAGCAAATCTGAATTTTTAGATTTGTTCTTTATTTTGGTTTGTTTTTCTCTTTATTCGAATTTGTGCTACTCTATCAGGTTCTACAGACAACACTGGGATACAATTGGATAGGACGTAATTAATCTATGTCTGGACCTTCTCTCTGGGAAAGCAGACATGTCAGAAATTAATTGCACAGTTTTGGTCTTAGTACCAGAAGTCAATGAACCAACTACCATGAGACAATTACGCCCCATTAGTCTTTGTACGGTCATTTATAAGACTGTTGCCAAAGTGCTTGTAAATCGTATGAAAGCCAACATCCCTTGTTGTATCAGTGACAACCAAGCTGCCTTTATTAGAGGGAGAAACATCACTGATAACATACTAATTGCCCATGAACTAATTCACTCCCTCAACACAGGAGTTTCAAACCTTTTTCAAGGCACAACCCTTAAATTAGATATAGAAAAGGCTTTTGATCGAGTGGAATGGTCTTTTCTTCGGCATGTCATGCCTCGAATGGGTTTTAATACAACCTGGGTTTCTATTATCATGCGTTGTATTACAACCGTTTCCTTCACTGCTAGAGTGAATAACGCTCTTTCAACTGTTTTCCAACCCAAATGTGGTCTACGTCAGGGAGACCCTAGTTCACCTTTTTTATTCCTCTTTTGCACGCAAGGTCTATCAGCGTTTCTAAACGTTGAACAACATAATGGTCATCTCTCTGGACTTTGTGCAAGTCAACATGGGCCCCAAGTAAATCATCTTCTTTTTGCGGATGATTGCATGTCTTCATCAGAAATAATACTATAGAGGCGGAACATCTAAAAATGCTCTTTAAACTTATGCTCTAGCTTCTGGGCAGGCTATCAATTTTGAAAAATCAACCATCTTTTTTAACCCACGTCTCCTAATAGGGATGAATAAAACTATAGTGCTTGGGTTCATACGTGATAAGGTGAACTCACGTATATCTCATTGGGACAAACACCTTATCTCATTCAGTGGACGAGAGGTTTTTATCAAAGTCGTTATCTAATCTCCACCTCAATATGTGATGTCATTCTACCTTTTACCACAAAATATTATTGATGACATGACATCGTCCATATGACATTACTGTTGGTCAAGAAGAAACAATAAACGAGGTTGGCATATAATTCCATGGGACACTATTTGTCAACCTAAATCCGCTGGAGGAATTGGCTTCCGATACTTACATCTTTTCAACATTGCTTTGCTTGGCAAACAAATATGGCGTCTCATATGTGAACTAAATAATATGCTTGCTCAGATTTATAAGGCTAAATACTATCCCTCTGGCATATTCTTGAATCTGAGACTAATCGTCGAGCTTCCTTTTCTTGGAAAGGCCTTCACCAAGCCTTGCTCAAACTCCATAACGGTTTTCTCCTAAGGCCAGGGATTGACAGTAAAATCAAAATTCATCATGACAACTGAGGTGGTTCTTCTGCAATTCGGCTTTATGGCGAATACAAAATTAGTGATGAACTACATACCCGTTGTCGCAAACTTATGGTTCCAGGTCAACCTAGATAGGACACCACAAAGGTTCGAAGCTATTTCGATCAGGAAGATGCAAACATTATTCTAGGTGTTCCTATCATCAACGACCAACAAGACACAATTTTATGGAGTAACCATGACTCTGGCATCTATTTTGTCCTCTCTGGATATTCATTTTTACAGAGGCCTCCGGCACCTATTAATAGACCATCTCGTATCTGGAAAGTTATATCCAAACTACCTGTTCTATCCAAAATACGATCCTTTGGTTGGCGATTGGGCCATGACGCTCTCCCTACTAGCACTAAACTTCAAGCAACAAATCTAGGTACAGTACTATGTCCAATGCGCAATGTGGCCCAGGAAATAACCCTTCAGCTCTGAGTGATTGTCCAAGTGCAAAAGAGGCTCTACAGTTGGCTGGTTTGCCCAATTCCATCATTTCTAGCACCACAATTTTGTCTTTACAAATGGATTGAGGATGGAGCAACTAGTTTACCACTCCATTCCTTTGCTTTGTTTATGACAGTCCTTTGGAACAGACGTAATGATTGGATCCATAATCACCATTTACAGCCACCTTGGCTTACGATCCTTAACTCTTAGGGTATTTTACGAGATTATGTAGCGGCTACCTTGATCGCACCCGCCCCTCAACAATCGAAAATGACCTCCCTGGCGCAACCATGTTGGCAACGCCCCCGAGAAGGATCACTGAAGCTTAACATGGATGTGGCTTTTGATCCAATCACTAGAGCTGCTGCTGTAGGTGTAGTCGCGAGAAATTCCAACGGTGTTGTCCTTGGAGGCCTTTCTTATCCTTTGGGTAGTTGCCTGGATGCTGCCTCGGCTGAAGCTCATGTGGTTCTTGCATGCATCATTTTTGAACGTGATCGTGGCTGGTCCAATCTGATCATTGAGATAGATTCGGCTACAATTGCTAATAAGATCAACCAGCAGGGTCGTGATCTATCTACTTTGCAACCTCTGACTGACAACGCTCGCTCTCTTTTAGCTGATACTGTCAATTTTAGTATACGTTTTGTACCTAGGAGTTTGAATGTTGTTGCTCATACTCTTGCCACTAGGGCTCTTTGTTCCATGTCGTTCGTTTTATTTGGTAAGGATTATCCTGATTATATTCGAACATTTGTAACTAATGAGATTTCCTCTCATCCAATTTAATATACTCGGAGCCTTAGGGCAATGGGTGACTTTAGACAATTTAGACATGCACACCAACAAAACGGCCACAAAATAAGATTAAATCAAATTTAATGAGTTTAAATATTTGATTATTGGCTTTTGGATATGATTATATATCTTAACCTCAATTTCATAATTTTTTACTCGGTTAAAATTCCAACGGGTCCACTGTAATGCCCATTTAGACATGCACGCCTTAAACCCCAACAAAACGATAGAAAGTAAGATTAAATAACATTTTTTGACTTAAAATATTTAGTTATGGGCTTTTAAACTTGTTTATATAGCTTAACCTCATTTTCAACAAATTTTTACTCGGTTAAAATTCTAAAGGGTCCACTGTGAAGCCCATTTAGACATGCACGCCTTAAACCCAACAAAATAGCCACAAAATAAGATTAAATCAAATTTTATGAGTTAAAATATTTTATTATGGGCTTTTGGATATGATTATATATCTTAACCTCAATTTTAGAACTTTTTACTTGGTTAAAATTCCAACGGGTCCACTGTAAAGCCTATTTAGACATACACGCCTTAAACCCCAACAAAACGGTAGAAAATAAGATTAAATCACAATTTTTGACTTAAAATATTTAGTTATGGGCTTTTAAACTTGAATATATAGCTTAACCTCATTTTCAAAAAATTTTACTCGGTTAAAATTCTAGCAGGTCCACTGTGAAGCCTATTTAGACAAGCACACCTTAAACCCAACAAAATGGACAAAAAATAAGATTAAATCAATTTTTTAACTTGAAATATTTTATTGAGGGCTTTTGAATATGATTATATAGCTTAACCTCAATTTTAAAACTTTTTACTCGGTTAAAATTCCAACAGGTCCACTATAAAGCCCATTTAGACATGCACGCCTTAAACCCAACAAAACAGCCACAAAATAAGATTAAATAAAATTTTATAAGTTAAAATATTTGATTATGGGCTTTTGAATATGATTATATAGCTTAACCTCAATTTTAAAACATTTTACTTGGTTAAAATACCAACGAGTCCACTGTAAAGCCCATTTAGACATGCACGCCTTAAACCCAAGAAAACGGGCACAAAATAAGATTAAACCAAATCTTATGACTTAAAATATTTGATTATGGGCTTTTGAATATGATTATATAGCATAACCTCAATTTCAAAACTTTTTACTCGGTAAAAATTCCAATGGGTCCATTATAAGCCCATTTAGATATGCATGCCTTAAATCCCAACAAAACAGCCGAAAAAAAGATTAACTTACATTTTATGAATTAAAATATTTATTTATGGGATTTTGAACATATTGTATAGCTTAACCTCATTTTTAGAAATTTTTACTCTGTTAAAATTCCAACAGGTCCACTATACAGCCTATTTAGACATGCACACCTTAAACCCAACAAAACGGCCACAAAATACGATTAAGTCAAATTTTATGAGTTAAAATATTTTATTATGGGCTTTTGAATATGATTATATAGCTTAACCTCTATTTCAAAACTTTTTACTCGGTTAAAATTCCAATGGGCCCACTATAAGGCCCATTTAGACGTGCACGCCTTAAACCCCAACAAAACGGAAGAAAATAAGATTAAATTACATTTTCTGACCTAAAATATTTAATTATGGGCATTTTTAAATTTTATCCTCATTTTCAAAAAAGTTTACTTAGTTAAAATTCTAACGGGTCCACTATAAAGCCCATTTAGACATGCACGCCTTAAACCCAACAAAACGGGCAAAAAATAAGATTAAATCAATTTTTTGACTTAAAATATTTGATTATGGACTTTTGAATATGATTATATAGATTAATCTCAGTTTTAGAACTTTTTAGTTGGTTAAAATTCCAACGGGGTCCACTATAAGCCTATTTAGACATGCACGCCTAAAACCCAACAAAACGGCCACAAAATAAGATTAAATCAAATTTTATGAGTTAAAATATTTCATTATGGGCTTTTGAATATGATTATATCGCTTAACCTCAATTTTAGAACTTTTTAATCAGTTAAAATTCTAATGGGTCCACTGTAAATCCAATTTAGACATGCACACCTTAAACCCAACAAAATGACAACAAAATAAGATTAAATAAAATTTTATGAGTTAAAATATTTGATTATGGGCTTTTGGATATGATTCTATATCTTAACTTCAATTTCAAAACTTTTTACTAGGTTAAAATTCCAACGGGTCCACTGTAAATCCCATTTAGACATGCACGCCTTAAACCCCAACAACACGGAAGAAAATAAGATTAAATCATGTTTTATGACTTAAAATATTTATTTATGGGATTTTAAACTTGATTATGTAGCTTAACCTCATTTTTAAAAAAATTTTACTCGGTTAAAATTCCAACGAGTCCACTGTAAAGCTCATTTAGACATGCACGCCTTAAACCCAACAAAACGGCCACAAAATAAGATTAAATAAAATTTTATGAGTAAAAATATTTAATTATGGGCTTCTTAATATGATTATATAGCATAAGCTCAATTTTAGAACTTTTTACTCGGTTAAAATTCCAACGGGTCCACTATAAAGCGCATTTGGACTTGCACGCCTTAAACCCGACAAAACGACCACAAAATTAAATTTTATGAGTTAAAATATTTGATTATGGGCTTTTGAATATGATTATATAGCTTAACCATAATTTTAGAACTTTTTACTCGGTTAACATTCCAACGGGTCCACTGTAAAACCCATTTAGACATGCACGCCTTAAACACAACAAAACGACCACGAAATAAGATTAAATTAAATTTTATGAGTTAAAAAATTAAATTATGGGTTTTTGAATATTATTATATATCATAACCTCAATTTTAGAACTTTTTACTCGGTTAAAATTTCAACGAGTTAACTATAAAGCCCATTTAGACATGCATGCCTTAAACCCAACAAAACAACCACAAAATAAGATGAAATAAAATTTTATGAATTTAAATATTTGATTATGGGCGTTGGAATATGATTATATTGCTTAACCTCATTTTCAAAAAATTTTACTCGGTTAAAATCACAACGGGTTGACTATAAGTCCATTTAGACATGCTTGCCTTAAACCCAACAAAACGGCCACAAAATAAGATTAAATCAAATGTCATGAGTTAAAATATTTGATTATGGGATTTTGTATATGATTATATAGCTTAACCTCAATTTCAGAGCATTTTACTCGGTTAAAATTCCGTCGGGTCCACTATAAGCCTATTTAGATATGCAGGCCATAAACCCTAACAAAATGGCCAAAAATAAGATCAACTCACATTTTATGACTTAAAATATTTAGTTATGGGCTTTGAACATGATTATATAGCTTAACCTCACTTTCAAAAAAATTTACTCGGTTAAAATTCCAACGGGTCCACTGTAAAACCCATTTAGACATGCACGCCTAAAACCCAACAAAACGGCCACAAAATAAGATTAAATCAAATTTTATGAGTTAAAATATTTTATTATGGGATTTTGAATATGATTATATTGCTTAACCTCAATTTTAGAACTTTTTACTCGGTTAAAATTCAAACGGGTCCACTTTAAAGCCCATTTAGACATGCACGGCTTAAACCCAACAAAACGGCTAGAAAATAAGATCAAATCAAATTTTATGAGCTAAAATATTTGATTATGGGCTTTTGAATATGATTATAGAGCTTAATCTCAATTTTAGAACTTTTTACTCGGGTAAAATTCCAACGGGTCTACTATAAAACCTATTTAGACATGCACGCCTAAACCCCAAAACCCAACAAAGCGACCACAAAATAAGATTAAATCAAATTTTATGAGTTAAAATATTTGATTATGGGCTTTTGAATATGATTACATAACTTAACCTCAATTTCAGGACTTTTTACTCGGTTAAAATTCCAACTGTTTCACTAGAAAGCCCATTTATACATACACGCCTTAAACCCAACAAAATGACCACAAAATAAGATTAAATCAAGTTTTATGAATTAAATATTTTATTATGGGCTTTGGAATATGATTATATAGCTTAACCTCATTTTCAAAAATTTTTACTCGGTTAAAATTCTAATGGGTCCGCTATAATCCCATTTAGACATGCACACCTTATTTTTTTGAAGGAATAAGGTGGGCCTCATTAAAAACCCCACTAAATTCACACCAAGCCAGGGCCCAGTAAGGGTGCCTAAGAGGGGAAAAAAGAGTACCCAAAGATATCATTACTAAGAAGAGGATAACATGTTTTCACAAATAATAGAAGAAATAATCTCAGGACAAACTAAGTCGAAATACGAAGAGGAATAGGACCGAATGGCCCAAGTAGCTATGCTATGTGCAGCTAAGTTTGTAGAGCACGATACATATGAGATCCTAAAGTGATGGTCGTAATAGCGTAAGATGTCTCAGGCCTGAGCGGGATAACTGTAAAGGATAGATAAATCGACCGTAGATCTGTTAGTTTTGTTCACCACTATAGCCGAGTTAGACTCAAAGATAATGCTGGACCACTCCTTATCGTGGGCCATCTGTATTCTGGCAATCAGGGCTGAGGCCTCCGCAAAAGATGCATCTAGGCATTTGTCAATAGGACGGGCCAAACCGCCAATCACCGTCCCTTTGCCACACCGAGTAAGAATATCGATGGAAGCTGAGTGGGTGGAAGGGTCAAAAGACTCATCAACATTCACCTTGATTTTCCCAAAAGAAGAAGGCCGTCAACCTTGCTCAAAGAGAGTTGATGAGGTAGGTGCCACCTGTAGGTTGCAAGGAGGCATAGTCGCAGCACGGTAGTCGCGATAGAGACAGAGGGCGTTAGAGACCAAGACCCAGATATGTCATAGAAACTTCTCATGGACCCAATCATTCCTTCATCACCAAAGGTAACAAAGCACAACAAGGAAAAGAGAAAAGGAGTCCAGAGAGAGCGAAGTAGCAGCTTCCTTAAGCCAGACAAGAGTAGTGGTCGTGCGACTAGAAACCAAGGCCCGGGGCAAGCTTGCGAGAAGAAGGCTTCAGCTGAAGTGGGACAATCACGGAGAGCATGAAGGGTCATCTTTGAGTTATACCAGTACAAGGGGCAAGAACCAAGGGAGAGGCATGCAGCATGGAGTTGGATGCCTATAGGAAGGGCTTTGCATCCAATTCGTCAATCGAAGGTGCAAACTTTTGGGATAACCAATAATTTAGAAACAAGCTTCCAGACACAAGAAGGCCTAGTAATTGAGAGAGCCGGTCGCTATAAGAAAAGGTATCCAAACCGAACGGTGTAAAGGCCCGAATCATGAGTGGCAGAGATCAAAACATGTAGGATAGTATCCGCGTCATCCGATGAGAAGACATCACGAACAAGACGATCATTCCATCGAGGTTGTCCTGGGACCATGAAGTCACGATAGTGGATTGGTAGTTCATCGTTATCAAGGTGGTTGTCAGAAAGTAAAATGGGTGAAGATCTTCCCCATCGGTCCTGATATAGGTAGACCAGCCTGTCGGTACCAAGAGTCCAAAAGAAGCCATCACATAACTGAGCCAAAGCTTTGTAAAGCCCCTTCCAAGCGAAAGAAGCCTATTTCGGAGAAGATGAGGCATGTAGAATGTTTTCGGAAGGGAATTATTTGGCCATGAAAACTCATGAAACCAGAAATCCTAGGTTCGAGATAAAAACCAAAGTTGCTTGCCAAGAAGAGCGGCGTTGAAGAGATGTATATCCCTGAATCCAATACCTCTAGCAGACTTAGGGGTGCACATATTGGCCCAAGAGACAAGAGGCCAACCTCGCTTGTTGTTCCGTCTGGACCACCAATAGCTTCGTATAGCACGAGTCATATCATCGATCAAATTTTTCGGAAGCAAGTAACAAGACATGACATATTGAGGCAAAGCTTGGGCCACAGAATTAAGAAAAAACTCTCGACAGCTATAAGAGAGCAAGTGCTTCATCCAGCTTGGCAACCCGAGTGCCAACTGTATCACGCACAAAACCAAGAGCCTCAAACCTATTGTGGCCAACAAGAAGAGGAATTTCAAGATAGATTCCCAGATCATCAACCTCCCAAACCCCAAGGAGAACATGAATGTAACCCTCTCAACCCGGCCTAGACGCTCGACCGAACCGAGTGAGCTACCTTAGACTTGTCTAAGCAAATCGGAGAAAGATTACGAAAACCGGTCCACTTTTTTTCTTTTATCTTGTCTAGATGCATATTATTAATCCTAAGTGATCATGTTTTCAGCGGATGATGTTACAAAGGAAACGGACCACAGATAGGCAATCGATTGCATACAATACAATTTAGGGACCAAATCGTAAAATAGATAAATTGCAAAACCATTGGTGAAATTAAGGTTACCAATCCTCAATTAGTCAGATTACATGCTTGTATATCAATTTACAGCTCAAACTAACCACTTATGCCCATACAATTGCATTCAAAACACTCAGGGACCAAAATATAATAAATAGAAATTGAACTCCATGACATTAACTGAATTAACAACTGTCCATACCGATACGTGGTCAACCGTTCGATACGATGCTCAACATTAGCCAACTTGGTTTTGGTATGCTGAGTACCATTCCAGTACACTAAGACAAACTCAAAAGCCAAATAAGAAAGTTTAACAGTCGTACCAATATGAATACTAAGTGTTCTGGTACGCGGGTTTTATCTAAAAAGCAACTTTCTAGTAGCATAAAACCTTTTAAACTCATACTGAAACTCGAAGCTTGTTTTTGCCTAGCCGTACCGATACAGTCCCCCGCGTATCGGTATGCTTTGGCCTGTAATATCATTTTTAGCTATTTTTCACTCGATTCTAGATGCTTCCAGGTCCTCGCAAACCACAACATGCATATGGACATCCATCAAGTCATACTCCATCATTTGCATTAGAATTTAGCAATTACAACACCATATATGCTACCAAGGACCAATCTATACGCATGCTTCCTAAACCACATTTCCAAAACACTCAATCATGCATTTTTTCCAGCAGGTGCAACATACCAACATATATCTGGTGTCGTAATCAACATGACAAAAAATCAAAACATGGCAATCAACCAATGCTAACTAGATGCATACCCAGGCAACACCTAACAGCAACCATAAGCAATGATCCACAATATGCTTATCAATATCATTTAACTCTAAATCATAGCATTAAACATGCTTAAAAACTAAGGAAAAACAAAATTACAATCCCCCAAAATATGGCGGACACATTACCTTATTAACCGGAAACTTAAACTGAGTTCATACTCAAAAGTAGTCTTGATTCTTGGATCACTTTATACCTTGCCTTTGCTGTCCCAAACCTCAATGCTCTGCATCATTAGGAAAAAGAGAGCGTAAGCACATGCTTAGTGAGGATGCTCATAAAAACAATGATGCATTTAAACCATTTGGAAACCAAAACCACTTGTATTCAAACATGCTTAACAACCAAAGCATTTTCATTGTTTCCAGCCAAAACATGCATAACAATCCTTATGCAACATCATATAAAAATCCCATGCTTAAATCCCAAAGCATTAAATCATATTACCGTGCATAAATTCCAAAGCATTATAAAATAGGTTCAACATGTGAACTTTCATATATTGGCAATTATAATGACCTCGGATAGACGAACCTCTATCCACATACATATCGGATACACAGATTCACATGATGGACTCATCTCCACCACAACTCATGCCATGCCTAGTTAAACCGCATTGTAGTACCCCAAAACGTGGCTTGGGAATAAGTACCGAATCAATTGCTAATTAAATTGTTACAAAATACCTTTTTAATAGATAATTAGACAAGTTAAGGATCAATTTGAAAAGAAATAAAGTTTGAGTGCTCAAAATCAAGGGACTATTTTGAATAACATGCAAAATTTAATTATTGCATGATAAAACTAAATTGAATTTTGGACATTCCACATGTCCACCAAATAATATAATGGCTGGCCACATGGGGTTAAACTCATCTTCTCCATTCTTCTTCCATAAGCCGGCTTACCAACTTGAGAGAGAGGGAGAACTTGAGAGAAAGCTTGAATGAAAACCATATAATTCTTGAGAAAATTGCAACTGTTAGGATCAAATTGAATAGGAATTCATATTGGAGAAGAACAAGAAGGGGACATTGGAGAAGGGTCTAAGGAGGAGTGGCCAAGCTAGTGGCAAACACAAAGGAATTTGGATCCATTATTAGATAAGCTTGGAGTATTGTGAGTGTAGTTTTAATATAGGGTTGGGACTTAGGTCATAACCAAAGATGCATGTCTATTTCTTGTTATTGATATGCCATGTTAATGATCTCAATTTTAACTTGAATATGAATAAAAGTGAAGAATGGACTAAGCTAAAATTGTGAATAAGTAATAGCATGCAAAATTGAGAAATTAATTAGAAAGAAAAGTGAAAACAAATGTACGCTTCCATGCCTTGGATATGACTTGTTATAATGCTTGCTTGATAGTTCTCTTTGATACAAATGCTTGATACTTGATGCCTTGATTGTGATCATTTCGAATGCGTGCTTAAATGTACTTTTATGATCTAATTACTTGTTAACATGATATAAATCATAAACTTAAGTTCTTGCTTGATGCATAAGAAATGGCACAAGTTAATTGCTTGCTTGAATGATAAGATTAAATTGCAAAGTGTAGAGCTAAGGTTCAATTGGCCTAAGGGTTGTGTATATGTACATGATCTTGCAATGTATCACTTGAATTGATCCTTGAATAAGCTATTGCTTGACATAAAATGTAATACTTGAATAAGTAATTCATAATTGAACAAAGCCTTGGTTGTTAGTGGTCATAGGTAGAAGGGCATGCCTTAGAGTCTAGAGCTCATTGTGTTAGGGTGGACTACAGTCCAGGGCTAAGGCCCCTAATTGGCGACAGACGGAGGGTATGTATGTGTAGTCTTTGGCGACAGTAGGAGGGATGACCAGTGCTACGACACATCTTGTGGCGACAGTTGGTTGGAGACTCGATTACCTGGACAACTAAATACCAAAGGCTTATACTAAAGAAAGCAAATGAGAAATAATTAAAGTGTAAAGCTTACATGATACTTGAGTGTCTTGATATATGAACTACTTGATACTTGATACATGATACTTGAGTGATAGAGTAGCGCAAGCTTGGATTTGGAAGCCTTCAATCAAGTTATTGCAAGAACTAGGAGCTCTAGACTCAATCAAGGAAGTTTGGGCAGATCTGAAAATTCAAGAGAAAAGAGAAGGGATATTCTTGAATTTTTCAGATTCAAGGCTGGAAATTTAAAGAAAGAAAGACGAGATGAAGGATTAGATGATAAGAAATAATAATATAAATAAAAAGATGAGAAAAGATTAAGAAGAAGATAGGTAAAACAAATCTGAAAATTCCAGCTTTGTTTATGGAATTATGGAAGATGGTGTGAAGGTTGAAGATGAAGATGGCTTGTGAATTGTTGATGTTGTTTTGTCCTCGGCACCCTCTTAGACGCAATTATCTAAGCAAGTAACCTCAAGCGGCTCTAACACACCCTCCTAGATGCAATTACTTAGGCAAGCAAGAGTGTGAAGATGATCTCCCTCACAAGAACTCGATGATCTTATGTTGAAGATGGCTTCCAAACAAGTTTACCGAACACGTGCGAACTCAAAGAATACTAAAATCTCCAAAGAGAACTTTTTATTAATCAATGAAATCTGAATTACAATGTGGGTGAAGCCTCCTTTATATAGGCCATGGAGAAGTTTTAATCCTACTAAACTTAGGAATTAAATACAATAAAAAATGCTAAAATCTAATCTCCTAATTAGATAAGTAACTTCTAATAATAAATAAATGCTAAAAATAAAATCCTAGTCAAATAAATCTGATCCTAATAGATATTGCAGAATCCTATATTGATTTAAATTACAAATAATCAAATAAAATCTTGAAAATTCGTAATTATCCAAGAATCCCGTATAGGAATTTCTGCATGAGCTGTCTTCGCTAAAATAGACGTATCTTGAGATCCAGATGTCCGATTGAGGCGTTTCAAGATGAGTTGGAAAGATAATTTGCAGCCGGACAAGTTTTAAAAAGACATGTTGACCCATAAATTCCTGGATACCATCCAAAAATTCGTTGCAAGTTAGCTGACTTTCCAGACTTCACAAACACATTCAGTTTCTTGTCCAAGATGCATCGTTTTCGACCTCCTATGCGTGCATTGTTTTGGCCATTATTGTTTGCATCGAACAAATTCAGCTTCTTGTCCAATATGAGTAATTTAACCCCGCTCATGCATGTATCATTCCCCCACTCCTCAAAAGGATTCGTCCTCGAATCTAAATCGGCAATGAGAGAACAATCATCAACTTCAATTGAAAAGGCTTCTTTGTTGTATGTATGTGGAGTGATCTAATTGAGCTCCTCTCAATGGTTCAACAAAATCCTGAAAAAATAAGATAACACTACTCGAACATTTGTAATGACTAGTCAAAACAAAATCACTCATCACGTTCTTTTTCTTGTCTTTTTCTTTTGGGCTTTGTGTGACTTTTACCTCATATGTATTTTTACTCACCAAATTTGGGCCATTAATTTGACTTTTTTCACTCTCGGCCTCTTTACTCTCAGTCTTTTGTATCTCACATCCCATATCCCTCTCATAAAATTTATCATCAATGTACAATTTCTGTAGAGGAGAAAGTGTTTCTAACGGAATGATAGGACAAGAATCAAATGAAGGGTTAGAATTACACTTACTTTCTTCGTGGGGAGGTGATGAGAGTATAGCAAGTGGACCTACTACTTCACACGAGGGATTATAAGCATTTTCATCTTGTCTAATGTGTTCACTATCACTATCCTTTTGTTTGGGAGATGGTTCTTCTCCAATATCAACATTTGCACAAATGCTAGAAGTAGAAGTACGAAGAGAATCATGTGTACCTTCTGGTTTTGGGATGTCTTCATGGTTGGTTGCCTTTTGTGTGGTCAATTGATTCAGCCTTTTGTGCTTCCAATCTTTTTCGTTTTATCCTTTCACACTGTTTTTTTGCTTTTGCTATTTCTTCATCTACTTTTTCCGGCTCTATTGTAGCAAACGAGAGCTTCTGGCCTTGGTGCACAACCGAGTATCCATTTGTATTGATTCGATGGACAGCGCCCCGATCATTTTCCCAAGGTCTTCCTAATAGCAAGTGGGTGACTTCCATAGGAACCACGTCACACCATACATCATCACAATAGCTTCCAAGAGTACAAGAGATTAAACAACGTTCGGTTACCTTCATATTCGGTCCGCTATTAAACCCTTGAAGATGATATTGCTTAGGGTGTTCTTGGCATGGTAGATCGAGTGCATCAACAATGAAGCTACTCACTAAGTTTACACGACTATCACCATCTATATTAAAGAACATAGATTACCTTGTATGTTACATCGTGACCGAAAAATATTTATTTGTATACGATAACGAGTGTTAAAAAGAGAATAAAACATCCTAATTGCTTTAAGAATCCAAAGAAAAGGTTAGACACCAATAGAATTATAGTTGCAAGGAGAAAGAAGAGTATGCAACTTTTAGTCCTACTAACACAAGGAAACAAGAAGGTGTTAGAAGATGTGTAAGAAGCAATAAAAGCTAAAACAAACGAAAACTAATGTCTAAGAATGAAAGAAAATTAGAAGAACCCCGAAAACCCTAGAATTTTGCAGCAACTTGATCTACTTCGTTCAGGTGTTCCCGATGTCAAAAAATTCTGAAATTTTATGTGGTGACTCCTCCAAAGGTGTATATCTGGTCCTGAAATTTTCAACTCAAAATTCGCTTGTTTGAATTCGATGAATTTTCCCTAATTTTTTATTTTTTCACCCAAAAACGCCAAAATTCTTGTCAAGAATCATCCCAGCTCTGATACCAAATGATAGAGTAGCGCAATCTTGGATTTGGAAGCCTTCAATCAAGTTATTGCAAGAACTAGGAGCTCTAGACTCAATCAAGGAAGTTTGGGCAGATCTGAAAATTCAAGAGAAAAGAGAAGGGATATTCTTGAATTTTTCAGATTCAAGGCTGTAAATTTAAAGAAAGAAAATAAGATGAAGGATTAGATGATAAGAAATAAGAATATAAATAAAAAGATGAGAAAAGATTAAGAAGAAGATAGGTAAAACAAATCTGAAAATTCCAGCTTTGTTTATGGAATTATGGAAGATGGTGTGAAGGTTGAAGATGAAGATGGCTTGTGAATTGTTGATGTTGTTTTGTCCTCGGCACCCTCTTAGACGCAATTATCTAAGCAAGCAACCTCAAGCGGCTCTAACCCACCCTCCTAGATGCAATTACCTAGGCAAGCAAGAGTGTGAAGATGATCTCCCTCACAAGAACTTGATGATCTTATGTTGAAGATGGCTTCTAGACAAGTTTACCGAACACTTGCAAACTCAAAGAATACTAAAATCTCCAAAGAGAACTTTTTATTAATCAATGAAATCTGAATTACAATGTGGGTGAAGCCTCCTTTATATAGGCCATGGAGAAGTTTTAATCCTACTAAACTTAGGAATTAAATACAATAAATAAATGCTAAAAATCTAATCTCCTAATTAGATAAGTAACTTCTAATAATAAATAAATGCTAAAAACAAAATCCTAGTCAAATAAATCTGATCCTAATAGATATTGCAGAATCCTATATTGATTTAAATTACAAATAATCAAATAAAATCTTGAAAATTCGTAATTATCCAAAAATCCCGTATAGGAATTTCTGCATGCGCTGTCTTCGCTAAAATAGACGTATCTTGAGATCCATATCCGATTGAGGCGTTTCAAGATGCGTTGGAAAGATAATTTGCAGCCGGACAAGTTTTAAGAAGACATGTTGACCCATAAATTCCTGGATCCCATCCAAAAATTCGTTGCAAGTTAGCTGACTTTCCAGACTTCACAAACAGATTCAGTTTCTTGTCCAAGATGCATCGTTTTTGACCTCCTATGCGTGCATTGTTTTGGACATTATTGTTTGCATCGAACAAATTCAGCTTCTTGTCCAATATGAGTAATTTAACCCCGCTCATGCATGTACCATTGATTGTCTTGATACTTGAACTACTTGATACTTGAATTACATGATACTTGAGTGTCTTGATACTTGGACTACTTGATACTTGAATTACATGATGCTTGAGTTTCTTGATATATGAACTTCTTGATACTTGAATTACATGATACTTGATACTTGAATTACATGATACTTGAGTTTCTTGATCCATGAACTACTTGATACTTGAATTACATTATACTCGAGTTTCTTGATACATGAACTACTTGATACTTGAATTACATGATACTTGAGTTTCTTGATACATGAACTACTTTACTTGAAACAAACGATGCTTGAGCTTGTCCAACATGAACTAATTTGATACTTGAATTACATGATCATTATAAATTTTGATATATAGTCTACTTAACACTTGAATGCCTTGATACTTGAATTACTTGATACTTGAATTGCTACTTAAATGGTTTATAATCCCTCTTGCATCGATGTGTGCCTAATGTTTTTCTTGAAATGATATGTCACTAAATTTGATAATTGGTAGTTTTGAATGACACATGTTGAGTTGAAAGAGCTCAAGAAGCAACTCCAAGAGCTACTAGACAAGGGTTTGTTTAGGCCATTATTGTCTTAGAGTGCAAGGTCTTGTTCGTGAAGAAGAAAGACGGGACTATGAGACTCTGTATTGACTATAGACAATTGAACAAGCTTACTATCAAGAATCGATATACTCTCCTCCCTAGGATTAAAGATCTTTTCGATCAACTCAAAGATGCTGCAGTATTCTCAAAGATCGATCTACAATCGGGATACTACCAAATGAGGGTAAAAGAAGAAGATGTACCAAAGATAACCTTTTATTAATCAATGGCCATTTTGAATTCCTTGTAATGCTATTCGGATTATATAATGCATCCAGAAGTTTTGGATCTCATAAACTTAGGTATTAAAGCCCTATCTTGACAAGTTAAAGTCTTCTTTATTGATAACATTCTAGTGTATTATCGAAATAAAAAAGAAAATGCTAAAAATAAAATTGTATTCAAAACTCTCGAGAACGTCAATTGTTTACAAAGTTCTCTAAATGCAAATTACAAATAATCAAATAAAATGTTGTTTCTTGGACATGTTATCCAAAAATCTCGAAGGGATTAAAGTAGATCCAAGGAAAATTCTCCCATCTGGATTGAGACCTCCAAGGAATGTTGGTGAGGTCGTTTCAAGCTTTTCGGTTTAATTTGCAGCCGGACAATTTTCGACGTTTTGTCAAGGGATTCTCATCCATTACTGCAAGTCGCAAGTTAAGCTACTTTCGCAAAGATACACCCTTTGTTTGGTCCAAGAGAACCAACAACGAAGCGTGCATTGTTCAGCATTAATTGTTTGCCTAACTCAAATTCGGTTCTCATTGTCCAATATCGGGTAAGGAGTACACTATTTCATGATGCATCTCATTAGGACTAGGATGTGTCCTAATGCAAGATGGAAACGTGGTAGCTTACACTTTGAGGCAACTAAAACCACACGAGTCAAACTACCCTATACATGATCTAGAATTGGCAGCTAATTGTTTGCACTCAAAGTTTTGTAATGGGAGAAATGTAACTTGTTCATAGACCACAAGAGCCTCAAATACCTCCTAACTCAGAAAGACTTGAACTTGAAGCAAAGAAGATGGCTAGAATTAATTACTTAAAGATTACGATTTGGTTTATTGTCCACTACCATCCGGGAAAGCTATGCGTGCATTGTTTTGCCATTATTGTTTGTATCGAAAACCATACTTGATACAATATATGGGGGCTAAAATGATGTATCATTATAGCCAAAGAGTTGAAGCTGTTTTATAAGTCTGGAATTTCAGCCGACTTGCATCAAATTTTTGGATGGGATCTGGGCTAATTTGAGCGGACATGTCTTTTCAAACATATTCTTATGTCTCTTAGCTTTCCAACGCATCTTGAAACGCATCAATTCGATGTCGGGAGCTCAAGTTATGTCCGTTTTAGTGAAGACTATGCGAGCAGAAATCTCGATACGGATTTATTACGGAAAATATTATTTATTACGAATTTTCAATAATTTTATTGATTATTTGTACTTAAATTTAATCTAGGATTCTTTACGAAGATATTTAGATGATTTAGGATTAGATTTGTTATTTATTTATTAGTTTTTTAGGTTAGAAAAAAATATGTTTATTTATTTTATTTTTATGTTTACTTTTTCTAATTTAAGTTGAACTCTTCATTTGTAACCTATTTAAAGGCATATTTGCTTCATTAATAAGAACATCATCATGAAGTTTTGAGTTACAAAAAACCTTTGGCCATGGGCCATTTTATTTTCAAGGTAGATAGATTTGCCTTGTTATTTTTGTTTTGGCCAAGTCTTCTTCAACGTAAGTTTCAGCTTCTTCTTGTGATGGAGATCATCTTCACACTCTTGCTTGCCTAGGTAATTGCATCTAGGAGGGTGGGTTAGATGATCTTATGTTGAGGTTGCTTGCTTAGATAATCAAGTCTAAGAGGGTTCCGAGGACAAAATATCCTACAACATCTATAAAGTCATCATCCATTAATCGGAGAGATTGAATTACAATGTGGGTGTTTTCCTATTCAATTGCGATTAGGAGGGTGCCAAGGACAAATCTATCCAACACAATAAACCATCAAATTCATAATCGTTTTCTACATCAATATCATGCTTTATTAATAAATAAATGAACGTGGAGTTTGGGGCAAATTTCTCGGATCATATTAGTGAGTTTGCTAGATTAATTTGAATTACTGAGGTTCCTAGATTTTGAGGTAATTCTTGGATCCAAAAATCCGTATCAATCTTGGGTAACTTTCTAAATCTAAATCCTAGAATAATCCATTATCTTAGACAGATGTTTGATAGAGAAGCCCAATCTTGGATTTGGAAAGCCTTCAATCAAGTTGTTGCAAGAACTAGAGCTCTAGACTCAATCAAGAAAGCCTGGATCCCATCTGAAAATTCAAGAGAAAAGAGAATGGCTTTTCTTGAAAATTTTAGATTCAAGGTAGGAAATTCAAAGAAACAAAGATAAGAAGGAAAATTAGAACATGATTAATAAGAACAAAATTAAAAAGATTGAAAAAGATTAAGATGAGGATAGATAAAACAAATCTGAAATTTCCAGCTTTGTTTATGGCTTGTGGAGATGGCGTAAAGGTTGAAGATGAAGATGGCTTGCGATTTGTTGTTTTGTCCTTGGCACCCTCTTAGACTCAATTATCTAAGCAAGCAACCTCAAGCGGCTCTAACCCACTCTCCTAGATGCAATTACCTAGGCAAGCAAGAGTGTGAAGATGATCTCCCTCACAAGAACTCGATGATCTTATATTGAAGAGGGCTTCTAGACAAGTTTACCGATCACTTGCAAACTCAAAGAATACTAAAATCTCCAAAGAGAACTTTTTATTAATCATTGAAATCCCTCAAACAAAGAAGAAAGCATCATCCTTTTATAGATGAATGATGGCTTTAACCTAAAGCTAAGAATGAATAAAATAAACAAACAAATCTGGTCCATTAAATTGGACTTGATCTAATGGCTTGGGAGAAGGGTGGCTGGTTCCTAAAGTATATAAAACCCTAAAAACATGATTTAAATGTTAATAATTAGGTTGGGTTAAGTTTATTTTGTCCAACGCCTTATATGTTAGCTTTTGGGCTGAATTTTACAAAATCTCGTATCCAGTTTTCTGCATGCGCAGTCTTCAGTAAATTGGACGTATCTTGAGTTCCCGATGTCCGATTGATGCGTTTCAAGATGCGTTGGGAAGTTAACTAAATGGCGGACGATTTGTTAGGAGACAACTCGACCCAGAAATGCTTGGATCCAATCCTAAAACTCGTCGCAAGTTAGCTGACTTTCCAGACTTCACAAACAAATTCAGTTTCTTGTACAAGATGCATCGTTTTTGACCTCCTATGTGTGCATTGTTTTGGCCATTATTGTTTGCATCGAAAAAATTCAGCTTCTTGTCCATTATGAGTAATTTAACCCCGCTCATGCATATATCATATTCCCCCACTCCTCAAAAGGATTCGTCCTCGAATCTAAATCGGCAATGAGAGAACAATCATCAACTTCAATTGAAAAGGCTTCTTTGTTGTATGTGGAGTGATCTAATTGAGCTCCTCTCAATGGTTCAACAAAATCCTGAAAAAATAAGACAACACTACTCAAACATTTGTAATGATTAGTCAAAACAAAATCACTCGTCGCGTTCTTTTTCTTGTCTTTTTCTTTTGGGCTTTGTGTGACTTTTACCTCATATGTATTTTCACTCACCAAATTTGGGCCATTAATTTGACTTTTTTCACTCTCGGCCTTTTTACTCTCAGTCTTTTGTATCCTACATCTCATATCCCTCTCACAAAATTTATCATCAATGTACAATTTCTGTAGAAGAGAAAGTGTTTCTAACGGAATGATAGGACAAGAATCAAATGAAGGGTTAGAATTACACTTACTTTCTTCGTGGGGGAGGTGATGAGAGTATAGCAAGTGGACCTACTACTTCACATGAGGGATTAGAAGCATTGTCATCTTGTCTAATGTGTTCACTATCACTATCCTTTTGTTTGGGAGATGGTTCTTCTCCAATATCAACATTTGCACAAATGCTAGAAGTAGAAGTACAAAGAGAATCATGTGCACCTTCTGGTTTTGGGATGTCTTCATGGTTGGTTGCCGTTGTGTGGTCAATTGATTCAGCCTTTTGTGCTTCCAATCTTTTTCGTTTTATCCTCTCACATTGTTTTTTTGCTTTCGCTATTTCTTCATCTACTTTTTCCGGCTCTATTGTAGCGCAAACGAGAGCTTCTGGCCTTGGTGCACAACCGAGTATCCATTTGTATTGATTCGATGGACAGCGCCACGATCATTTTTCCAAGGTCTTCCTAATAGCAAGTGGGTGACTTCCATAGGAACCACGTCACACCATACATCATCACAATAGCTTCCAAGAGTAAAAGAGATTAAACAACGTTCGGTTACCTTCATATCTGTTCCGCTATTAAACCCTTGAAGATGATACGGCTTAGGGTGTTCTTGGCATGGTAGATCGAGTGCATCAACAATGAAGCTGCTCACTAAGTTTACACGACTGCCACCATCAATAATTAAAGTACATAGATTACCTTGTATCTTACACCATGACCGAAAAATATTTATTGGTATACTATAACGAGTGTTGAAAAGAGAATAAAACATCCTATAATTGCTTTAAGAATCCAAAGAAAAGGTTAGACACCAATAGAATTATAGTTGCAAGGAGAAAGAAGGGTATGCAACTTTTAGTCCTACTAACACAAGGAAACAAGAAGGTGTTAGAAGATGTGTAAGAAGCAATAAAAGCTAAAACAAACGAAAACTAATGGCTAAGAATGAAAGAAAATTAGAAAAACCCCGAAAACCCTAGAATTTTGTAGCAACTTGATCTACTTCGTTCGATGTGTTCCCGATGTCAAACAATTCTGAAATTTTAGGTGGTGACTCCTCCAAATGTGTAGATCTGATCTGGAAATTTTCAGCTCAAAATTCGCTCGTTTAAATTTGATGAATTTTCCCTAATTTTCGAGTTTTTCACCCAAAAACGCCAAAATTCTTGTCAAGAATTGTCCCAAATCTGATACCAAATGATAGAGTATGCTTTGGCACGATGTAACCTTCAATTTGATGGCTTGGAAGCAAACCTAGGGCTTTAGACACGAACAAGGAAGTTAGGCGCAAATCTGAAAATTCAATTGAAACTAGTTGGGGGTTTCTTGAAACTTTCAGAATTAAAGCAGGAAAATTAAAGAAACAAGGTGAATATGATAGATTAGATGATGAGAAATAAGAATATAAATAAAAAGATTAAAAAAGATGGAGAAAGAGATAGGTAAAACACGTCGAAAAATTTCCAGCTTTGTTTATGGCTTGTGGAGATGGCGTGAAGGTTGAAGATGAAGATGGCTTGCGATTTGTTGTTTTGTCCTCGGCACCCTCTTAGACTCAATTATCTAAGCAAGCAACCTCAAGCGGCTCTAACCCACCCTCCTAGATGCAATTACCTAGGCAAGCAAGAGTGTGAAGATGATCTCCCTCACAAGAACTCGATGATCTTATGTTGAAGATGGCTTCTAGACAAGTTTACCGAACACTTGCAAACTCAAAGAATACTAAAATCTCCAAAGAGAACTTTTTATTAATCAATAAAATCCCTCAAACAAAGAAGAAAGCATCATCCTTTTATAGATGAAGGATGGCTTTAACCTAAAGCTAATAATGAATAAAATAAACAAACAAATCTGGTCCATTAAATTGGTCTTGATCTAACGGCTTGGGAGAAGAGTGGCTGGTTCCTAAAGTATATATAACCCTAAAAACATGATTTAAATGTTAATAATTAGGTTGGGTTAAGTTTAAATCGTCCAAAGCCTTATATGTTAGCTTTTGGGCTGAATTTTACAAAATCTCGTATCCAGTTTTCTGCATGCGCAGTCTTCAGTAAATTGGGCGTATCTTGAGTTCCCGATGTCCGATTGACGCTTTTCAAGATGAGTTGGAAAGGTAACTGAATGGTGGACAATTTGTTAGGAGACAACTCGACCCAAAAATGCATGGATCCCATCCGAAAGCTCTTCGTAAGTTAGCTGACTTTCCAGACTTCACAAACAGATTCAGTTTCTTATCCAAGATGCATCGTTTTTGACCTCCTATGCGTGCATTATTTTGGCCATTATTGTTTGCACCGAACAAATTCAGCTTCTTGTCTAATATGAGTAATTTATAACCCCGCTCATGCATATATCACCTTTCGTGACCTGCAAATAACCATTCGAATTAGACCTTTCTTGACTTGCAAGTAACCAATCGAATTAGATTTTTCTTGACTTACAAGTAACTATTCGAAAATCTCCCTTAATGATCTTTTCCATTTGTTTATAGCTTCCTTGGCTATCATTGCTCATTTCCGTTTATCCAAAGGACGAAAATTCTTGTCTGAACTTCAAATTCAAACTAGTCTAATCTCGAGAATCAAAGAACTCTAACAAATTGATCCAGATTTTCAGAAGATCATGTCCAAGTTAGACTCTGAGTCTAATTCTGACTTTTCCCTCAAGTCGAATGGACTCTTCTATTTCAAAGATAGGGTATGCGTTCCTAACAACGAGGAACTAAGACACGAGATGTTACAAGAAGCTCACCAAAGCTCTTTCTCGATTCACCCTGGATCGGTTAAGATGTACAAAGACCTAAAGCCACTATACTGGTGGCCAGGCATGAAATTGGCTATCACAGACTTTGTTACAAAGTGCTTAACTTTTCATAGGGTCAAAGCCGAGCATCAAGTCCCCACTAGATTGCTCCAACCAATCAAATTTCCTCAGTGGAAATGGGATCAGATTACAATGGATTTCGTTATTGGTCTTCCTTCCACTCCAAGAAAGAATGATGTTGTGTGGGTGATTGTTGATAGATTCACAAAGTCTGCTCATTTCATCCCTGTTCGAATGAACTTGAGCTTGGAAAACCTTAGCCGAGATGTACATCCGTGAAGTGATTTGATTACACGGTGTACCTACAGCTATAATCTTCGATCGAGACCCTAGATTTGCTTCTCGATTCTGGAATTCTTTGCAAAAAGCCCTTGGAACTAAAGTGCATCTTAGTACAGCCTTTCATCCTCAATTAGATGGACAATCTGAAAGAATCATCCAAGTACTTGAAGACATGCTACGTGCTTGTGTTATAGACTTCGGAAAGAACTGGAGAAATCTCTACCCCTAGTAGAGTTTGCTTACAACAATAGCTACCATACATCTATCTAGATGTCTCCCTTCAAAGCTCTATATGGAAGGAAATGTAGAACTCCCTTGTGCTGGTCTGAATTGGGAGAAAACAAAGTATTGGTACCTTAATTGCTCAGAGAAACCGAAGAACAAGTGAAAATCATACATGATCGATTGAAACAAACCTTTGATAGATAGAAAGCCTATGCAGACTTGAAAAGGAGAGACATCCAATACAATGTTTGAGACAAAGTCTTTCTGAAAGTGTCCTCTTGGAAGAAAGTCTTTCGATTTAGGAGAAAAGGGAAACTCAGTCCCCGATTCATTGGTCCATTTGAAATCATTGAAAGGATAGGGCCAATGGCCTATCGATTAGCTCTTCCCAGTGAATTTGATAAGATCCATAATGTCTTCCATGTTTCCATGCTCCGAAAATATCAATCTCATCCATCCCATGTTCTTAAACCAAAAGAAGTAGAATTGAATCTCGACTTATCATATGAAGAAGAGCCACTACGAATATTTGACAAAGAAGTTAGAAGACTCTGAAACAAGAATGTTCCCTTGGTGAAAGTGTTATGGAGAAATCATAAAATGGAAGAGGCAAATTGGGAACCTGAGGCCACGATGAGAGATCAATATCCTCACCTATTCAACTTAGGTAAATTCGAGGGCATATTTATTTTTAAGGGGGGGAGAATTGTAGTACCCCAAAACGTGGCTTAGAAATAAGTACCGAATCAATTGCTAATTAAATTGTTACAAAATATCTTTTTAATAGATAATTAGATAAGTTAAGGATCAATTTGAAAAGAAATAAAGTTGGAGTGCTAGAGATCAAGGGACTATTTTGAACAACATGCAAAATTTAATTATTGCATGATAAAACTAAATTGAATTGTGGACATTCCATATGTCCACCAAATAAGATAATGGTTGGCCACATGAGGTTAAACTCATCTTCTCCATTCTTCTTCCATAAGCCGGCTTACCAACTTGAGAGAGAGGGAGAATTTGAGAGAAAGCTTGAATGAAAACCATAGAATTCTTGAGAAAATTGCAACGGTTAGGATCAAATTGAATAGGAATTCATATTGGTGAAGAACAAGAAGGGGACATTGGAGAAGGGTCTAAGGAGAAGTGGCCAAGCTAGTGGCAAACACAAAGGAATTTGGATCCAAGATTAGCTAAGCTTGGAGTATTGTGAGTGTAGTTTTAATATAGGGTTGGGAATTAGGTCCTAACCAAAGATGCATGTCTATTTCTTGTTATTGATATGCCATGTTAATGATCTCAATTTTAACTTGAATATGAATAAAAGGGAAGAATGGACTAAGCTAAAATTGTGAATAAGTAATAGCATGCAAAATTGAGAAATTAATTAGAAAGAAAAGTGAAAACAAATGTATGCTTCCATGCCTTGGATATGACTTGTTATAATGCTTGCTTGATAGTGCTCTTTGATACAAATGCTTGATACTTGATGCCTTGATTGTGATCATTTCGAATGAGTGCTTAAATGTACTTTTATGATCTAATTACTTGTTAACATGATATAAATCATGAACTTAAGTTCTTGCTTGATGCCTAAGAAATGGCATATGTTAATTGCTTGCTTGAATGACAAGATTAAATTGCAAAGTGTGGAGCTAAGGCTCAATTGGCCTAAGGGTTGAGTATATGTACATGAGCTTGCAATGTATCACTTGAATTGATCCTTGAATATGCTATTGCTTGACATAAAATGTAATACTTGAATAAGTGATTCATAATTGAACAAAGCCTTGGTTTTTAGTGGTCATAGGTAGAAGGGTATGCCTTAGACTCTAGAGCTCATTGTGTCAAGGTGGACTACGGTCCAGGGCTAAGGCCCCTAATTGGCGACAGATGGAGGGTACGTATGTGTGGTCTTTGGCGACAGTTGGTTGGAGACTCGATTACCTGGACAACTAAATACCAAAGACTTAAACTAAAGAAAGCAAATGAGAAATAATTAAAGTGTAAAGCTTACATGATACTTGAGTGTCTTGATACATGAACTACTTAATACTTGAATTACATGATACTTGAGTGTCTTGACACTTGAACTACTTGATACTTGAATTACATGATACTTGAGTGATTGATACTTGAACTACTTGATACTTGAATTACATGATACTTGAGTGTCTTGATACTTAGAGTACTTGATACTTGAATTACATAATGCTTGATTTTCTTGATACATGAACTACTTGATACTTGAATTACATGATACTTGAGTTTCTTGATACATGAACTACTTGATACTTGAATTACATAATACTTGAGTTTCTTGATACACGAACTACTTGATACTTGAATTACATGATACTTGAGTTTCTTGATACATGAACTACTTGATACTTGAATTACATTATGCTTGAGCTTCTTGATACATGAACTACTTGATACTTGAATTACATGATACTTGAAATTCTTGATATATGAACTACTTGACACTTGAATGCCTTAACACTTGAATTACTTGATACTTGAATTGCTACTTAAATGGTTTATAATCCCTCTTGCATCGATGTGTGCATAATGTTTTGCTTGAAATGATATGTCACTAAATTTGATAATGATATGTATCTATTTAAAGCTTGAATTCGAATTGCTTCCAACTTTGACTAGGCTCATATTTAGTTAATTGATCCATGTATTGTTAATTGGTTAGAACTAGTTGCTACCTCACTAAGTAGTACATATCTTGTACTTATCACTCTTGCTTTCATTCTTCCCAACCACGGGTTAAAGGATTCGATCATTGCTTGATCCTGAAGCCTGGATTCTTGAGCTAGAAGCAAGACACAAGCATAGCTCAAGTATGGACATACTTATTTTGTACTCCCCTAGTTGGTGGCACTTAGTGGTATATAATGTCTAGTGCATGCATTTTGAGCACTTGAACTTTTATATGTATATATATCTTGAATGGGCCTACTATTTTGTGAACTTGGTTACTAATATGAATTAAGTAATGAACTAAAATTTCATGTATTGTAAGTAATTGTTGCACATATGGTTATGTATATAATGAATGTTCAAAGTGATCATCTAGCCTTGCACTATTCGAATGCCTTGTGAGATGATATAGTCACTTGTATAAGCATAACATGTTGAATATGTATTTTTATAAGTTGAATGGTAAATGCCGAATGGTAAGAGTGGCATAAGCTTGCTTGGAATCAAGGCACGTTCAAATGATCATGTTTAGTAAACTATGTAAGTAATGTTACATGAATCAAGTTAATGAACAATGAAATGAAAATGGAAACTTGTTTGCTTATAGGTTTCGAAATGTGATGTTGTATGATAATGTAACTGAAATTTTTGGTAACCTATAAGTATGTAAAGATGATTGTTTACATGTTAAGACATGAATGGTCTGATTGCTTACATGTTAAGTAATGTATGTTTGGTTACTTGTTAGTTAAGTAACTCATCCCTTGGATGAGTTAGCCTATTCTTGCTTGTTCTTGCTTGTATTGTACGTTAGTAACGCTCCCAAACCGGTTTGCTGCCAACCCAAGGTAGGGGGTGTTACACGCATAATATCCCAAACCTTGCCTAGTTAAACCGCGAGTTTTACCAACCTTGCCTAGTTAAATTGCACGATCACCATTAACTTGGGTTGCCTAGTTAAACCGCACGGCCCAAGTGAGGTCCCAATGATCTGAGTGGCCTAGTTAAACCGCATGCCCCAAGTGAGGTCCCAATGGTCCGAGTAGCCTAGTTAAACTGCCATACCTCAAGGACTCATGGCCACAATAGATTTTTTGTATATATTATAGTGCACTTTAATCCTATGGCATGCCAACTATATCTGAATGTTTCTTACCTTGTCACATAGCCTATATATCATTTCCAAAACCATGTACTTACTGTTTTACAATGCATTACATAAAACCATCACATATGCAAAAACCACATTGCCAAGGCAACAACACATTCCCTCAAGGAACAAATCTCAATGCTCACAAGCATTCACATATTTAAAATCCATTGCATATGTATTTTAAACAATGCATTTACAGTAGTAAATCAAATCATGTTTAAACCAAAACATGAAACCACATGCTCATATCCAAACCGATATTCAAGAGCAAAATGAGGGAAGCTTACTTCTGAGCTTAGGTAAGTGTCTCACACTTAACCTAAACTCTCAACATCATTTGCAAACTTTTAGGAATCATTTAAAACCAGTTTCCGCTCACCGATCACACTTCGCCTTGCTCGCCAAAGCAAATCAAGCTCCTGGCAAGCCACAATCCACTTCATGCTACTTTGCCTTGATTATCCCCTGTTTTGGTCACACAAAACTAGAGGAAACATGCATCAAAAATGCATCCAAGCCACTGCTTCAAGGCAAAATCCCGCAAATCACAAGTTGCCCACTCAAAAACCATCCGAAACTTATCGAAATCAACCTCAAACACTTTCCAATTTTAACCCAGCCACAATATAACGATTTGATACTTTAAACGTCATCCAATAACTTATTAAAACCCTATTACAACGTCGTTTACTTCCAGCAATGATTAAACTCCATCAACAACACAAAAACCCTTAACTCTCAACCATAAACATTAGGGATTCAACTAGTTTAGAGATTACAATGTTAAATCCAAGCTATTAACATTATTAAACATCAAAATCATGATCTAATCTAATCAAGAACCCAACAAAATATAACCAATATGAAAATCTACCAATTCCATCAATAAAACACAATTAAACCAATTTTCCTTAATTAAACTATCAAAACACATTAGAAAAAAATTGTAAAGGATCATGAACTTGGGAAATTCATTAAAGAACCTTTCATTAGAGGAGAAGAACAAGCATTACCTATAATGGATGCTTTCTCCCTTAATTGTTTGACTTTACATGAGAAAACAAAGTTTAAACAATAAGATTTTAATAAACAATCAATAAGAATTCATTTGTAATTAAAGGATTTAAGAAAATAAAGATTTACCTAAAGATTTAGAAGAAGAGAATGATGTTTGGCTGGAGATATTTTGAGAGAAAAGGTTTTGGAAGAAAGTTAGTTAAGTAACTTTTGTTTTAAGAATTAATTATCAAATTAATTCTCCCCATCCTATTTATATTTTCCAAAACAATTTAAAAATAGTCAATTAGGGGATAAAGTATGAGATTAGACTTTGGGCAAATAGCTCTTTAAAGATTCAAAGTTTTGACCCTTTTACAAAACAGTCACTAAAAACAGTTTTCAAAGTTTTCATTTTGGTCACTAGTCCAAATGTCCAATTTCCAATACTTATTTTCCAAAATTAATTCCACCACAATCATTAATATATTAAACAATGATTTTAGAACATTTTTTCATATTTATATCACCTTCAAAAATATTTAATCCGATTTAATCCCGAAACTGACTCGAATCTCTAATACTTGTTCACCGAACCCTTAAAACAAACACCAAAACATATAGACCCAAAACTGAGGCGTTTACAACTCTCCTCCACTTAAGAAATTTTGAAATTTACCTAGAGGAAAAAAATGCAGAAATTGCTCCAACATGTCCGCCTTGCTTTCCCAAGTGGCTTCCTCGACACCAGTATGTCGCTACAAAACCTTAACAAGTTCAATCATCTTACCTTGAAGAACTTTACTGCTGGAATCAAGGATTTCCACTGGCTCCTCATCATAAGATAAATTCGGCCCCAACTCAATATGCTCCGCCAGCACAACATGCGAGGGATCCGACTGCTACCTCCGTAACATAGATACATGGAACACATCATGCATCTTCTCTAGCTCGGGAGGCAACCTCAACCGATAAGCCACATGACCAACACACTCCACAAATCTCATATGGTCCAATAAATCTCAGACTAAGCTTACACTTATGCCCGAACCGCATCACATTTTCCCACGGTGACACTTTCAAGAACACACGATCACCCACTGCACATTCAATCTCCCTACGCTTCAAATCCGTGTAAGATTTCTGCCGATCCGCCGCCGCTTTCAAGCGATCACACACAAGCTTTGTCTTTTCATCCGCGTCTTTCAACACATCCGGTAAGGAAACATGCTTTTCCCCTACCTCAGCCCAACACAAAGGCGTACGGCACCTCCGACCATACAGTGCCTCATACGGTGCCATCTAGATACTCGCTTGATAGCTATTATTATAAGAAAACTCAACCAAAGGTAAATGCTTCTCCCAGGTTCCTTGGAACTCAATAATGCAACACCTCAACATATGCTCCAAAACCTGGATAGCACTCTTTGACTGTCCATCCGTTTGAGGATGATACGCAGTACTAAACCTCAATCTCATACCCAAAGCCCAATACAAACACTCTTAAAACCTCGCGGTAAACCTCAAATCTCTAACCTAAACGATGGACTTAGGTACCCCATGCAAACGCACAATCGCAACGATATACAAGCCCGCTAACTTATCCAAGGTATACATTGTATGCACTGACAGAAAATGTGCACACTTCGTAACTGATCAACAATCACCCAAATGGAATCCTTTTTAGCCGGTGTCAACGACAGCCCTAACACAAAATCTATGGTGATTCTCTCCTATTTGTATCTAGAATCCTCAACGGTTGCAACAACCCAGATGGAAACTGATGTTCAGCCTTAACCCGCTGACACACCACGCACTTAGAAAAAAACTCCTCCATATCCTTTTTCAAACCAACCCAATAGTACACTTCCTTTAAATCACGATACATCTTGGTACTACCAGGATGTATAGCAAAATGACTAGAATGCTCCTCCATCAAAATAGTGTACCTCAGCTCCGAAACTTTCGGCAGCTCTATTTGACCCCTTAAAGCACAACACCCGACCATCATGAAAATCAAAATCCGTCGAATTCCCATCCGCTATGTCCCTAACATGAGGAACCAAAGAATCATCATACGGTTGCTCACCTTTAATCATTTGTGACAATGTAGGCTTAACTTGCAACTCAGCCAACAAACCACCTTCCCGTGTCACACTCAACTTCGCAAACATCGCCCTAAGCACAACCGCAACCTTACGACTCAACGCATCTGCAACCACATTAGCCTTTCCAGGATGATACTAGATCATCAAGTTATAATCCTTATTCAACTCCAACCATCTACGCTGCCTAAGATTTAGATCCTTTTAAGACATCAAATATTTCAAACTCTTATGATCCGTAAAAACAACACACTTCTCTCCATAAAGATATTGTATCCAAATCTTCAAAGAAAACACCACATCCGCTAGTTCAAATCATGAGTCAGGTAGTTGCGCTCATGAACCTTTAATTGTCGCGATGCATAAGCTACATCCTTACCATCCTGCATCAGCACACAACCCAACATGAGATGCATCACCATAGACCACAAACTTCTTACTAGTCTCAGGCTGAATCAGTATAGGAGCATGAGTCAAAACTTTTTTCAACTTCTCAAAACTATGTTGTTGCTTCTCTGTCCATACATATGGAACATTCTTCTGCAACAACCTCGATAATGGTGCTGCAATGCTAGAAGACCCTTCCACAAAACGACGATAATAGCCAGCAAACCTGAGAAAACTCCAAATCTCAAACACTGACTTGGGTTGCTTCCAATTAAGGATAGCCTCAACTTTTTGTTGATTAACAGGAATACCTTCCGCAAAAACCATATGACCAAGAAACATCACCTCTTTGAGCCATAACTCACACTTTCTCAACTTGGCAAACAACTAAATTATCCTTCAAAGCCAGCAACACAATCTGCAAGTGCTGATCTTGTTGTTCCTCGGTACGAGAGTACACAAGGATATCATCAATAAACACCACCACAAACTGGTCAAGGTACTCATGGAACACCATGTTCATCATATCCATGAACGCAACTGGGGTATTTGTTAACCCGAACGACATCACCCAGAACTCGTAATGCCATACCTCAACTGGGGTATTTGTATCCTTAACCTTTAAATAATAATACCCCAATCTTAAATCAATCTTTGAAAACACTGTTGCCCCGTGAAACTAATCGAACAGATCATCAATCTGTGGCAACGGGTACTTGTTTTTCACCGTCAACTTATTCAACTGAAGATAATAGATGCACATGCGCATCGTACCATCCTTCTTTTTCACAAAGAGAATTGGGGTACCCCAAGGCGAAACACTAGGTCGGATAAACCCATAATCCAACAACTCATGAAGTTGTGTCTTCAACTCTTTTAATAGTGCCATTTGGTAAGGAGCAATGGACACTGGAGTCATACTCACGTACGTCTCAATACCAAATTCCACCTCTCTATCTGGCGGTAAACCCGAGAACTCTTTAGGAAACACCTTTAAAAAATCACACACAGTTTGAATGTCCTGCACTCAAACACCCTTGGCTTCTGAATTTATAAAAATAGCTAAATAAGCTTGGCAACCTCCATGCATCATCTTTTTCGCTTGAGTAGTTGAGGCAACATTGGATAAGAATTTTACATTCTCGCCAACCACCACAACTTCATAATCATCAGCTAACCTCAAAGAAATCCTTTTGGATTCACAATCCACAACCGCCTTGTTCTCACTCAACCAATACATACCCAAGATGATATCAAAGCCATGGAATGGCAACTCCATTAGATCCGCGGTAAAATCACGACCATGCACTGCCAAAGGACAACAGTTATACAACCTTCTAGTCGTAACCGTGTCCCTGTAGGAACTAGTTACTAACATGCCAACATCTATGGTCTCAAAAGGAACATTCAACAAAGATGCATGCTCACTTAAGATATTTGAATGTGTAGACCCTGAATCAATCAAAGTAAATAATGACAAAGATTGCAAGGTGAAGGTACCTGCGATCACATCAGTGTCATTGCGCCCCTCAAAATGTGCATAAATCCGAGCCGATCTACTATTTTCCAATTGTACAACAACATCATGAGCCACAACCCTCTGACCATCCTTGCTCCTCTAAAAATTACCCCAACCGTAGCCTCAACCCCTAACAGGTGCGACAACTTGTACCGGTGCATCTCTCGCTACACGCGAACAATCACGCTTCATATGATCCTAAGAACCATACACCCAGCAACCACCAGTGTTTCCCCAACATATACCCGTGTGATGTTAACCACAACGCTCACACTCAGCTATAATACAAACTCTAGGAATACCTTGGCCAACACCACCACCATGTTTGTAATCCGGCTTATACCTCTTATCCCGCGACCTACTATTCTACTTCCCAAAATAGCTAGAGTCAACCGCTCTCTTACCCGAGCCTTTACTAGGACACACCCAAGGACTGCTCAATATCCTTGGCACGATTAACCAGCACATCAAAATCTGTGTAGTCTGCAGCCAACAAATATGTCTTGATATCCTTCACAAGACCATAACAAAATCTGTTGCATCTCTCAAGATCATCCAGAACCAACTCTGAAGCATACTGACTCAGGCAGACAAACTTTACCTCATACTTAGCCACTGACATGCCACCCTGTTCCAAAGCCATAAACTTACGCTTTCTCGCATCCAAATACTGAGGACCAAGATACTTCTTCTTGAAAGCCCTTCGAAAGAATTCCCAAGTTACATCCTCTTCTGGAACATTTGCAATCGTGGTTACCCACCAATGATACGCATCACCATGTAACAGAGGCATGGTACATCCCAACTTGTGCTCATCATTATAACCCATCTGATTCAGAATACGAATCATACTCTCTAGCCATCCTTCGACTGCCTCAGGGTTTAATCCCCTAAACTCTACACCTCTAAAACTTCAGAGATGCTCTAACGATAATCCATGATTAACTACCATAGTAAGTACCGATGCTTGCTCTTGCACTCTCGCCATTGCTGCTTTAAATGCTCCCACCATTTCTTGAATTAACAGAGTTAAATATCCAATGAATGGCCCTTATGGAGCCTGAGGTACACCACCTACCATAGCGTCAATAGGAGGAACCAATGGAGGATAAGGTAAGATAATACGAGGATTCCCTCTACCATCATTATTTTGCCTAGACTCGGCATTATCAGCCATCGAACAAATCTCACGTCGAGCCAGCTAACAAAAGCATCAAAACACATTATAGTCGGGCTAGCATAAGGCAAAGGATCCAAGACAACTTTATAAAACATTTTTAAACCACGGTAATAGGCAATGTGTTCCCAACTCATACCCCAACATGATGTAACACAAGCACCGTGCATATACACAAGCATCGTGCATAACAATAGCAAAGAATCAAACAACAACATCCCAACCTTTTGTAACATGTCTCTAATACCAACAAATATAACCCCTCAGGCCGGCATTAGATGCCTAATCGAACTGAGTGAGCTACATTAGGCTTGCTGAAGTAAACGAGAGAAAGATTACAAAAACTGGTCTATTTTTTCTTTTATCTTGTCTAGATGCATATTATTAATCCTAAGTGATCATACTCGTAGCGGATAAGGTTTGTAACACCCCCTACCCCAGGTTAGTAGCGAACTGGTTCGGGAGTGTTACCAAGCACATTACAAAAAAGAACAAGGCAAGAATAGGTTAACTCATCCCTATTAGATGAGTTAATCAACTATCAAGAAAACAAAGCATTTATAACTTAATATGTAAGCAATCTCATATTTTGTTTACAAAATATTATAGGTTACCAAACAATTCAATTGACATCATCATACAACCATGATTCGAATAACCTAAGTAAGCAAACATGCTTCCATTTCTTTCCTTAGATTGATACATGTAACATTTCATACATAAAATTACTAGACATAATCATTTGTACATACCTTGTCTCCAAGCAAGCCATATGCCAAGCCGTACCATTTGACATTTACCATACAAACTTATAAAAACACTTACAACATGGTATGTTCACACAAGTGACTATCTCATCTCACAAGTCATTCGAATGGCACAATAGGCTATATCAATTACTTTGAAACATTCAATATATATATCCATACACGCAACAAAATACTTTTCCATTACATAGAATTTGAGTTCATTACATGATCACATTATCAACCAAGTTCACAACATGGTAAGACCATTCAAGAACATATATATATATATATATACAAGTTTCAAGTATTCAAAATGCCTGCACAAGTTCATTATATACAATCTATATGCCACCAACTAGGGGAGTACAAAACAAGTATGAACCATACTTTAGCTTTGCTAGTGTCTTCCTTCGAGCTCAAGAAATCAGGCTTCAGAATCGAATCCTTTATCCTGTGGTTCGGAAGGATGAAAACAAGAGTAATAAGTACAAGAATGTACTTAGTAAGGTAGTAACTAGTTTTAACCAATTATTATATCAAGTTAAGTGTCAATTAGTCAAGAATGATCCTAACTAAGGATTTCAAAGCATTCGATTAACATAAGAAGCAAAAGACAATAATTCATGCTTACATAACAAGAAATCAAGCAAATCATGCTTACATGACAAGAAATCAAGCAAATCATGCTTACATACGTAACCTAGTACTGGTCAACCCTCCTACTGTCGCCAAAGACCACATACGTACCCTCCGTCTGTCGCCAATTAGGGGCCTTAGCCCTGGATTGTAATCCACCCTAACACAATGAGCTCTAGACTCTAAGGCATGCCCTTCTACATATTCAACTAGAAACCAAGGTTGTTTGATTATAATTCATTTATTCAAGGACTTCAAGCTTTTCAAGTTCAAGAATCATGTATCATTCAAGTGTACAAGTTCATGTCAAATATTATCTTTGTTTCAAGAGTCATTCCGTGTATTGCATGGCAAGCTTATACATGCATCAAACCTTTAGGTCAATAGAGCCATAACTCAACATTTCAAGTGTTCATTGCATCATCTAAGCTAGCACATCAAACATTCGGTTTAAGCAATTGGTCACAATACCATGTCATATATTCAAGCATCAATGTTACCACATATACATGCTAGCATTATAATTATACAACACTTCAAGGATGTAGTCAAGTTTCATGTATTATCTTATTTCATACTTCCCTTTTTAGGTTAAGATCATATTAAGTCCAATTTAACGATTCATGAATTTAGACATGCTTGTTTTAGTTAGGACCTAGTCCTAACTCTAGAATAAACTACACTCACAATACTCCCCAAGCTAGCTAGTCTCGAAAGACTATTCCCTTTTTCTTGTCCCTTGAATGCTCGGCTTTAGATCCTTCTCCAAAGTCCTCTCCTTGATCTAATAAATCACATAGATAGAACAAGGTCAAAACATGTAATCACAAAATCATTCAACATGGCAGCAAGGTTAATACATCACATATACAAGACAAGACAAATAACATATTCATATACACACCTTAATGCACATTACCAAACTGCCTACATTCCATATTAAGCAAAAATAGGGCGGCAATTAAATTGTCCTAAAACTGTTTGCAACACAGTTTACAAAACTGCCACAAAACTGTGTACAATTATCTAAACTGCTGCTACTAGGCAGCATGTACTCTGCTCACTTGAACATGCATAACTTTCATTTCGTACGTCAGAATTTCAATTGGTTTACTCCCTTGGAGAGCTAACTTAATTGTCTTTCTAACTATATAGGCCTTGCATTTTAGTTCTTTGCCAATTTATACAGATTTTAGGTTAAAGACAAAGCAAATTTACAACACCGGACAATTTGCACTGTCTCAAGTGTTTCTTCTCTACAATTTATTCTACAATCCAGAATTCAGTTCTGTTTTCTCCTAATGAATTAAGACATTTTAAGTCACTGTCCATAAAATTTCCATCCTTAAATTCCCTTTATACAATTTATGGTGATTTTTCAAAGTTACTACCCATAATAGAGTGTTCTGGGCAGATTACACTAGTTTAACTTTCTAGCTTCATAATTCCTCTAAACACGATTCTAACATTGTAATTCAACTTATTTTTATATTCTTACATATCTAGGTCAGTCTAATTCACCTATCAATGTGATCAAAACAGGGTAGCATATACAATTAAGCATGTTTACACATTTTTATCTAGCAAAACATTCCCTAATCAAAACTAGTTTCAATGATCCCTATTCTCAATTTCCAGCAACCCATACACATTTCTTTAGCAATATGATCAATAACACTCACAATTTCAAGGACCATTAGAATCTAACATCATTTTACATGCATAATAATCATCCTATTCAAATTAGGCAACAAGAACATCACTAATTCAAGATTCAAGCATGTAATTGAAGTGAGGAATCAAGCATTTACCTTCCTCAATGTGAATTCTTATTCAATTTAGTCCTAATCGGGGCTTAATCTCTCAAGGATTCCATGGATATCACTCAACCTTTCTCTCTTCTCTCTCTTTCCTTCAATGGTATTTTAGGTTTGAAGAACAATTGAAGAAGATGGGGTTTAACCCAAGTGGCAGGTCATGCTATAGTTAGGAGGACATGTGGATTGTCCACAATCCAATTTAAATTTACCATGCAATGCTTAAGTTTTGCCTAATATTCACGATGGTCCTTTTAATTTCGGCACTATACTTGTTGTCTATAACATCTTAGTCCTTTAGTTATTTGTTAGCTAATGTTCTTTCCTCTTAAATTTGATTACTCGGTTTAGGGAGCAATACAAACTAATAACTACAATTAGAGCATCATTCTTTTAATTTCCTCAATTAACTCCCAATTCTTTCAATTTTATTAGCACATAATTCAATTAGTCAATAGCTTAGATAGTGGTAACCTTCTTAGACTCAGTTTAGGGTGTTACAATTCTCCATCTTAAAATAAATTCGCCCTCAAATTTACGTAAATCGAATAGGTGAGGATATTGCTTCCTCATGATTTCTTTAGATTCCCAAGTTGCCTCTTCTATCTTGTGGTTTCTCCACAAGACCTTGACAAGAGGAACAGTTTTGTTCCTGAGCTTTCTAACTTCACGATCAAGAATCTGGGCTGGTTCTTCTTCGTAAGACAAATCAGGATTCAACTCTACTTCTTCAGGCTCAAGGGCATGGGATGTGTTAAACCTATATCTTCGGAGCATAGACACGTGAAAGACATTATGAATCTTGTCAAGTTCACTGGGAAGAGCCAATCGACAGGCCACTGGCCCAATCCTTTCAATAATTTCAAACGGACCAATGAATCGGGGACTGAGTTTCCCTTTTCTTCCAAACTGAAACACTTTCTTCCAAGGGGACACTTTTAGGAAGACCTTGTCTCCAACATTGTATTAGATGCCTCTCATTTTCAAGTCTGCATAGGCTTTCTGTCTATCAAAGGCTTGCTTCAATCGATCATGTATGATTTGAACTTGTTCCTCTATTTCTCTGAGTAATTGAGGTCCCAAAACCTTGTTTTCTCCCAATTCAGACCAACATAAGGGAGTCCTACATTTCCTCCCGCATAAAGCTTCAAATGGTGTCATCTGAATAGATGCCTAGTAGCTATTATTGTAAGCAAACTCTACTAGGGGTAAGGACTTTTCCCAATTCTTCCTGAAGTCTATAACACAAGCTCGTAACATGTCTTCAAGTACATGTATAACCCTTTCTGATTGGCCATCACTTTATGGATGAAAGTTGTGCTCAAATGCACTTTGGTTCCAAGGGCTTTTTGCAAGGATTTCCAAAATCGAGCGGTGAATCTAGGATCTCTATCAGAGATTATGGATGTAGGAATTTCGTGCAAATGTACTACTTCACGAATATATAACTCGGCTAAGGTATCCAAACTTAGGTTTATTCGAATAGGGATGAAGTGAGTGAACTTTGTGAATCTATCAACAATCACCCACACAACATCGTTCTTTCTTGGAGTGTAAGGAAGACCGATGTGAAGTCCATTGTAATCCGGTCCTATTTCCACTGAGGGAATTCAATTGGTTGGAGTAATCCAGTAGGGACTTGATGCTCGGCTTTGACTCTGTAACAAGTTAAGCACTTTGAAACAAAGTCTGTGATAGCCGATTTCATGCCTAGACACCAGTATAGTGGCTTTAGGTCCTTGTACATCTTAACCGATCTATGGTGAATAGAGAAAGAGCTTTGGTGAGCTTCTTGTAACATCTCGTGTCTTAGTTCCTCATTTATAAGAAACACATACTCTATCTTTGAAATAGAGGAGTCCATTCGACTTGAGGGAGAAGTCAGAATTAGACTCAGAGTCTAGCTTGGACATGATCTTCTGAAGACCTGGATCAATTTGTTAGAGTTCTTTGATTCTCAAGATTAGATTAGATTGAACTTGAAGTTCAGATAAGAATTTTCGTCCTTTGGATAAACGAAAATGAGTGTTGATAGCCAAGGAAGCCAAGTATGATCTGCGACTAAAGGCATCAACAACCACGTTTACTTTTCCCGTATGGTAGTCGATAACTAAATCGTAGTCTTTAAGTAACTCTAGCCATCTTCTTTGCCTCAAATTCAAGTCTTTCTAAGTTATGAGGTATTTGAGGCTCTTGTGGTCTGTGAACAAGTTACATTTCTCCCGTACAAGTAATGTCTCCGGACTTTGAGTGCAAACATGATAGCTGCCAATTCCAGATCGTGAGTAGGGTAGTTTGACTCGTGTGGTTTTAGTTGCCTTGAAGCGTAAGCTATCAAGTTTCCATCTTGCATTAGGACACATCCTAGTTCTAACTGAGATGCATCACTATAAACAGTGTACTCCTTGCCTGATACTGGTTGGATCAGAACCGTAACATGAGTTAGGGCTTGTTTAAGCTGATCAAAGCTTCGTTGTTGGTTCTCCGCCACAAAAAGGTGTATCTTTGCGAGTTAGCTTTGTCAAACTTACGGCAATGGATGAAAATCCCTTGACAAAACGTCGATAATACCTGGCTAAACCGAGAAAGCTTCTGACCTCACCAACATTCCTCGTATGTCTCCAATCTAAGATGGATTGAATTTTGCTCGGGTTTACTTTAATCCTTTCTTCCGAGATGACATGGCCAAGGAACGATACTTCCGATAGCCAAAATTTGCATTTAGAGAACTTTACTAACAATTGACGTTCTCAAAGAGTTTGCAATACAATTCGAAGGTGTTCAGAATGTTCTTCCTTATTTTGAGAATACACCAAAATGTCATCAATAAAGACGACCACGAACTTGTCAAGATAGGACTTGAATACACGGTTCATGAGATCCATGAAAGCAGCCGGAGCATTCGTTAACCCGAATGGTATTACAAGGAATTCAAAATGGCCATATCGAGTATGACAGGCTGTCTTGGGTACATCTTCTTCTTTTACCCTCATTTGGTAGTATCTCGATCGTAGATCAATCTTTGAGAATACCGTAGCATCTTTGAGTTGATCAAAAAGATCTTTAATCCTTGGGAGAAGATATCGATTCTTGATAGTAAGCTTGTTCAATTGTCCGTAGTCAATAAAGAGTATCATAGTCCCGTCTTTTTTCTTCATGAACAAGACTAGAGCACCCTAGGGAGACAAGCTAGGCCTAATGAAACCATTGTCTTGTAGCTCTTGGAGTTGCTTCTTGAGTTCTTTCAACTCACATGTGCCATTCGATAAGGTGTAATGGACACCGGAGTTGTTCCAGGTTGGACATCAATCCCGAACTCTACTTCTCTGGTTGGAGGGAGACTAGGGAGTTCCTCAGGAAAAGCATCGAGATATTCGGATACATTAGACACACTAGGTAAGCCAAATTCAAGTTCATCTTGTAAGACCATAGTAGCAAAGATTGAGGTCGGTTTCTTGTCAATTAGAAGAATTGATTCCTTTCCTAAACCCGGAGGTAAAGTCTCCTATTTAGGAAATCTACCCAGGCTTCATGCTTGCTTAACAACCTAGTCCCAATACTAGATCGAACTTACAAGTTGGTAGTACATATAGATTAAAAAGAAAGGGTACATTTTGAATGAATAGAGGATGATTTCTACAGATAAAACTTATGTTTGTAATTCCCCCTATAGGGTTTGAAACTACAAGGCTTTTTTTTACAATTTCAAGCCTCAAGTTCAACTTTATAATCAAGGTTGAACATACAAAAGAATGAGTGGATTCTGAGTCTATTAAAGCATAAACATGAGTCGAATTTAACTCAACGATACCTGCTATAACATCGGGTGATTCTTCATCTTCTTTTCCATGGATATGATAGATTGAGCAGGATCCCAAGATTACTAGTGAGTAGGGGCATTCAAATGTTGTCCCTTGCCCTCCCCCGATTTCCAGACTAAGCTTGTCCTGGACATTTGTTTCAAATGGAAGGAGCTGAGCTAGCATTTGCAGGAGCTCGATTCGGAACCTTGTTAGGATTCTGAGCTCAATCCCTGATATAGTGATCGGAGGCTCCACATAAGAAACATAGATTCTATTGAGTTATACATTGGTCCAGTGTGGTGTTTTTGGCAAAACTTGCAAGTAGGATATTGAGCAGCTTTACGGAATTCCCCATACTATCAACAGAGATGATCAGGGTTGAAGGCTTGGATACCGATTGGGGCCTTAGTATGTAGTTGCTCTTCTGAGTAGGAGTGTAATTCGTAGAGTGATCCTTAGAATATTTGGACTTCTTTGACTGCCGGTGAGGCTTGTCATCATTCCTGGATCGTTTGTCTTTCCAAGAGTTTCCGCTTTTGCATTTCTTAGAGGCTTTTATCTTCGCCTCGGTTGCAATAGCCCGGTTCACCAGATTCTGGAAGTCAGTGATACCAGGGCAGTGAATATTGGACTTAATTCATCATTCAGTCCATCGATAAACATCCTACACTTGTCAGCATTAGTCTTGATGTATTCCGACCCGTATTTACAAAAGTCACTCACGTACTGTTTGATAGGCCAGCCACCTTGCTTGAGGTATAAGAAACGCTTCTGGCTCTCAGCCATGTATTGTTCACTTATGTATTTCTTCATGAATTCCTCGAGGAAGAATTTCCAGGTTACAGCTTCAGCATGAGCAGTCAGGGTAGTGGTTTCCCACCAGCTCAGAGCTTCGTCTGCCAACAGGGCTATAGAACATTCGAGTTTGTGTTCATCAGAACATGGCAGTTGTTTGGTCAAGATTTGAGTAGTGGCCTCTAACCAATGCTCAGCTATTTCGGGATTGGCTTCATTAGTACCGATAAAGCTATAAGCCTAGTGTTGAGCCAGTTTGTCAATCGGGGCTCTAGTTGGAGCAGCAACAACAGGATGAATAGGATAGTTTCGTTTCAAAGTAGTTACAAGATGATCGAACATCTCCTTCATGCTCAGGAGATATTCCTGTTGCATAGGATTTATAGCAGGAGCTTCATGTTGAGCAGCAGTTTGGGCTCGGGGTTGAGCTTGCGCTCTAGGTTCAGCTTGTTGCTGTGGAGGATTCTGCTCTATCCTCACACTATCTCCTTCATTTGAGAAGCCTACGGGACTTTCATCGTCCCGAGCGAGCCTTGTTTCAGACAGTCTATGTTTAAATAAAACAATTAGGAATTTGGTTTAGTTAAGCAAAGGCACAAGCTATACAATACAAGTCTCCTAGGTGTCACAAGTATCCTATATGATGCAAGAGAGCCGGTTTAGTCCTAGAACCAACTAAAAACACTCGATACCAAATAAAATGTAACACCCTAGCCGGGTTAGTAGCAAACCGGTTCGGGAGCGTTACCAAGCACATTACAAACAAGAATAAGGCAAGAATAGGTTAACTCATCCCTATTAGATGAGTTACTTAACTATCAAGTAACCAAGCATTTATAACTTAACATGTAAGCAATCTCATATTTTGTTTACAAAATATTATAGTTTACCAAACAATTCAATTGACATTATCATACAACCATCATTCGAATAACCTAAGTGAGCAAACATGCATCATTTTTTCCCATTTAGATGGATACATGTAACATTTCATACATAAATTTACTAGACATAATCATTTGTACATACCTTGTCTCCAAGCAAGCCATATGCCAAGCCTTACCATTTGACATTTACCATACAAACTTATAAAAACACTTACAACATGGTATGTTCACACAAGTGAATATCTCATCTCACAAGTCATTCGAATGGCACAATAGGCTAGATCAATTACTTTGAAACATTCAATATATATATATCCATACGCTCAGCAAAATAATTTTCCATTACATAGAATTTGAGTTCATTACTTGATTCACATTATCAACCAAGTTCACAACATGGTAAGCCCATTCAAACAAATATATATATATATACAAGTTTCAAGTATTCAAAATGCATGCACAAGTTCATTATATACAATCTATGTGCCACCAACTATGGGAGTACAAAACAAGTATGAACCATACTTTAGCTATGCTTGTGTCTTGCTTTGAGCTCAAGAAATCAAGCTTGAGGATCAAGCAACGATCAAATCCTTTATCTTGTGGTTGGGGAGGATGAAAACAAGAGTGATAAGTACAATAATGTACTTAGTAAGGTAGTAACTAGTTCTAACCAATTGTTATATCAAGTTAAGTGTCAATTAGTCAAGAATGATCCTAACTAAGGATTTCAAAGCATTGATTAACATAAGAAGAAAAAGACAATAATTCATGCTTACATAACAAGAAATCAATGACAAGAAATCAAGCTTACATGACAATTAATCAAGCAAATCATGCTTATATGACAAGTAATCAAGCTAATCATGCTTACATAACAAGAAATCAAGCAATTCATGCTTACATGACAAGAAATCAAGCAAATCATGCTTACATGACAAGTAATCATGCAACTCATGCTTACATGACAAATAATCAAGCTAATCATGCTTACATAACAAGAAATCAAGCAATTCATGCTTACATGACAAGTAGTCAAGCTACTCATGGTTATATTAGCTCATTTATTATCTTTTAACACAATCCTTGGTTCATAGTTTGTCTAGGTAATAGAGTCTCCAACCAACTATCGCCACAAGATGTACTTGTAGTACTAGTCAATCCTCCTCTTGTCGTAAAACACATACGTACCCTCTGTCTGTCGCCAATTAGGGGCCTTAGCCCTGGACCGTAGTCCACCCTGACACAATGAGTACTAGACTCTAAGGCATGCCCTTCTACCTATTCAACTAGCAACCAGGGTTGTTTGATTATAATTCATTTATTCAAGGATTTCAATCTTTTAAAGTTCAAGAATCATGTATCATTCAAGTGTACAAATTCATGTCAAGCATTATCTTTGTTTCAAGAGTCATTTCGTGTATTCCATGGCAAGCTTATACATGCATCAAGCCCTTAGGCCGATAGAGCCATAACTCAACATTTCAAGTGTTCATTGCATTATCTAAGCTAGCACATCAAAGATTCGGTTTAAGCAATTGGTCACAATACCATGTCATATATTCAAGCATCAATGTTACCACATATACATGCTAGCATTCTAATTATACAACACTTCAAGGATTTAGTCAAGTTTCATGTATTATCTTATTTCATACTTCCCTTATTAGGTCAAGATCATATTAAGTCCAATTTAACAATTCATGAATTTAGACAAGCTTGTTTTAGTTAGGACCTAGTCCTAACTCTAGAATAAACTACACTCACAATACTCCCCAAGCTAGCTAGTATCGAAAGGATATTCCCTTTTTCTTGTCCCTTGAATGCTCGACTTTAGATCCTTCTCCAAAGTCCTCTCATTGCTCTAATAAATCACATAGATAGAACAAAGTCAAAACATGTAATCACAAAATCATCAACATGGCAGCAAGGTTAATATATCACATATACAAGACAAGACAAATAGTATATTCATATACACACCTGAATGCGCATTACCAATTTGCCTGCATTCCATATTAGGCAAAAAAGGGTAACAATTAAACTGTCCTAAAACTGTTTGCAAAACAGTTTACAAAACTGCCACAAAACTGTGTACAATTACCTAAACTGCTGCTACCAGGCAGCAATTACTCTGCTCACTTAAACATGCATAACTTTCATTCCGTACGTCAGAATTTCAATTGGTTTACACCGTTGGAAAGCTAACTTAATTGTATTTCTAAACATATAGGCCTTGCATTTTAGTTCTTTGCCAATTTATTTAGCTTAAAGATAGAGCAATTTACAACACTGGACAGTTTGCACTGTCCCAAGTGTTTCTTCTCTACAATTTATTCTACAATCCATAATTCAGTTATGTTTTCTGCTAATGAATTTAGACATGTTAAGGCACTGTCCATAAAATTTCGAGCCTTAAATTCCCTTTATACAATTTATGGTGATTTTTCAAAGTTACTGCCCAGAACAAAGTATTCTGGGCAGATTACACTAGTTTAAGTTTCTAGCTTCATAATTCCTCTAAACACGATTCTAACATCGTAATTCAACTTATTTTCATGTTCTTACATGTCTAGGTCAGTCTAATTCACCTATCAATGTGATCAAAACAGGGCAGCATATACAATTAAGCATGTTTACACATTTTTATCTAGCAAAACATTCCCTAATCAAAACTAGTTTCAATGATCCCTATTCTCAATTTCCAGCAACCCATACACATTTCTTTAGCAATATGATCAATAACACTCACAATTTCAAGGACCATTAGAATCTAACATCATTTTACATGCATAATAATCATCCTATTCAAATTAGGCAACAAGAACATCACTAATTCAAGATTCAAGCATGTAATTGAAGTGAGGAATCAAGCATTTACCTTCCTCAATGTGAATTCTTATTCAATTTAGTCCTAACCATGGCTTAATCTCTCAAGGATTCCATGGATATCACTCAACCTTTCTCTCTTCTCTCTCTTTCCTTCAATGGTATTTTAGGTTTGAAGAACAATTGAAGAAGATGGGGTTTAACCCAAGTGGCGGTCATGCTATAGTTAGGAGGACATGTGGATTGTCCACAATCCAATTTAAATTTACCATGCAATGCTTAAGTTTTGCCTAATATTCAAGATGGTCCTTTTAATTTCGGCACTATACTTGTTGTCTATAACATCTTAGTCCTTTAGTTATTTGTTAGCTAATGTTCTTTCCTCTTAAATTTGATTACTCGGTTTAGGGAGCAATACAAACTAATAACTACAATTAGAGCATCATTCTTTTAATTTCCTCAATTAACTCCCAATTCTTTCAATTTTATTAGCACATAATTCAATTAGTCAATAGCTTAGATAGTGGTAACCTTCTTAGACTCAGTTTAGGGTGTTACAATTCTCCATCTTAAAATAAATTCGCCCTCAAATTTACGTAAATCGAATAGGTGAGGATATTGCTTCCTCATGATTTCTTTAGATTCCCAAGTTGCCTCTTCTATCTTGTGGTTTCTCCACAAGACCTTGACAAGAGGAACAGTTTTGTTCCTGAGCTTTCTAACTTCACGATCAAGAATCTGGGCTGGTTCTTCTTCGTAAGACAAATCAGGATTCAACTCTACTTCTTCAGGCTCAAGGGCATGGGATGTGTTAAACCTATATCTTCGGAGCATAGACACGTGAAAGACATTATGAATCTTGTCAAGTTCTTTGGGAAGAGCCAATCGACAGCCACCGCCCAATCCTTTCAATAATTTCAAACGGACCAATGAATCGGGACCGAGTTTCCTTTTCTTCCAAATCAAACACTTTCTTCCAAGGGGACACTTTTAGGAAGACCTTGTCTCCAACATTGTATTAGATGCCTCTCATTTTCAAGTCTGCATAGGCTTTGTCTATCAAAGGCTTGCTTCAATCGATCATGTATGATTTGAACTTGTTCCTCTATTTCTCTCGAGTAATTGAGGTCCCAAAACCTTGTTTTCTCCCAATTCAGACCAACATAAGGGAGTCCTACATTTCCTCCCGCATAAAGCTTCAAATGGTGTCATCTGAATAGATGCCTAGTAGCTATTATTGTAAGCAAACTCTACTAGGGGTAAGGACTTTTCCCAATTCTTCCTGAAGTCTATAACACAAGCTCGTAACATGTCTTCAAGTACATGTATAACCCTTTCTGATTGGCCATCACTTTATGGATGAAAGTTGTGCTCAAATGCACTTTGGTTCCAAGGGCTTTTTGCAAGGATTTCCAAAATCGAGCGGTGAATCTAGGATCTCTATCAGAGATTATGGATGTAGGAATTTCGTGCAAATGTACTACTTCACGAATATATAACTCGGCTAAGGTATCCAAACTTAGGTTTATTCGAATAGGGATGAAGTGAGTGAACTTTGTGAATCTATCAACAATCACCCACACAACATCGTTCTTTCTTGGAGTGTAAGGAAGACCAGTAACGAAGTCCATTGTAATCCGGTCCTATTTCCACTGAGGGAATTCAATTGGTTGGAGTAATCCAGTAGGGACTTGATGCTCGGCTTTGACTCTGTAACAAGTTAAGCACTTTGAAACAAAGTCTGTGATAGCCGATTTCATGCCTAGACACCAGTATAGTGGCTTTAGGTCCTTGTACATCTTAACCGATCTATGGTGAATAGAGAAAGAGCTTTGGTGAGCTTCTTGTAACATCTCGTGTCTTAGTTCCTCATTTATAAGAAACACATACTCTATCTTTGAAATAGAGGAGTCCATTCGACTTGAGGGAGAAGTCAGAATTAGACTCAGAGTCTAGCTTGGACATGATCTTCTGAAGACCTGGATCAATTTGTTAGAGTTCTTTGATTCTCAAGATTAGATTAGATTGAACTTGAAGTTCAGATAAGAATTTTCGTCCTTTGGATAAACGAAAATGAGTGTTGATAGCCAAGGAAGCCAAGTATGATCTGCGACTAAAGGCATCAACAACCACGTTTGCTTTCCCCGTATGGTAGTCGATAACTAAATCGTAGTCTTTAAGTAACTCTAGCCATCTTCTTTGCCTCAAATTCAAGTCTTTCTAAGTTATGAGGTATTTGAGGCTCTTGTGGTCTGTGAACAAGTTACATTTCTCCCCGTACAAGTAATGTCTCCAGACTTTGAGTGCAAACATGATAGCTGCCAATTCCAGATCGTGAGTAGGGTAGTTTGACTCGTGTGGTTTTAGTTGCCTTGAAGCGTAAGCTATCAAGTTTCCATCTTGCATTAGGACACATCCTAGTTCTAACTGAGATGCATCACTATAAACAGTGTACTCCTTGCCTGATACTGGTTGGATCAGAACCGTAACATGAGTTAGGGCTTGTTTAAGCTGATCAAAGCTTCGTTGTTGGTTCTCTGGCCACAAAAAAGGTGTATCTTTGCGAGTTAGCTTTGTCAAACTTACGGCAATGGATGAAAATCCCTTGACAAAACGTCGATAATACCTGGCTAAACCGAGAAAGCTTCTGACCTCACCAACATTCCTCGTATGTCTCCAATCTAAGATGGATTGAATTTTGCTCGGGTTTACTTTAATCCCTTCTGCCGAGATGACATGGCCAAGGAACGATACTTCCGATAGCCAAAATTTGCATTTAGAGAACTTTACTAACAATTGACGTTCTCAAAGAGTTTGCAATACAATTCGAAGGTGTTCAGAATGTTCTTCCTTATTTTGAGAATACACCAAAATGTCATCAATAAAGACGACCACGAACTTGTCAAGATAGGACTTGAATACACGGTTCATGAGATCCATGAAAGCAGCCGGAGCATTCGTTAACCCGAATGGTATTACAAGGAATTCAAAATGGCCATATCGAGTATGACAGGCTGTCTTGGGTACATCTTCTTCTTTTACCCTCATTTGGTAGTATCTCGATCGTAGATCAATCTTTGAGAATACCGTAGCATCTTTGAGTTGATCAAAAAGATCTTTAATCCTTGGGAGAAGATATCGATTCTTGATAGTAAGCTTGTTCAATTGTCTGTAGTCAATACAGAGTCTCATAGTCCCATCTTTCTTCTTCACGAACAAGACTAGAGCACCCTAGGGAGACAAGCTAGGCCTAATGAAACCATTGTCTTGTAGCTCTTGGAGTTGCTTCTTGAGTTCTTTCAACTCAACAGGTGCCATTCGATAAGGTGTAATGGACACCGGAGTTGTTCCAGGTTGGACATCAATCCCGAACTCTACTTCTCTGGTTGGAGGGAGACTAGGGAGTTCCTCAGGAAAAGCATCGAGATATTCAGATACATTAGACACACTAGGTAAGCCAAATTCAAGTTCATCTTGTAAGACCATAGTAGCAAAGATTGAGGTCAGTTTCTTGTCAATTAGAAGAATTGATTCCTTTCCTAAACCCCGGAGGTAAAGTCTCCTATTTAGGAAATCTACCCAGGCTTCATGCTTGCTTAACAACCTAGTCCCAGTACTAGATCGAACTTACAAGTTGGTAGTACATATAGATTAAAAAGAAAGGGTACATTTCGAATGAATAGAGGACAGTTTCTACAGATAAAACTTATGTTTGTAATTCCCCCTATAGGGTTTGAAACTACAAGGCTTTTTTTTACAATTTCAAGCCTCAAGTTCAACTTTATAATCAAGGTTGAACATACAAAAGAATGAGTGGATTCTGAGTCTATTAAAGCATAAACATGAGTCGAATTTAACTCAACGATACCTGCTATAACATCGGGTGATTCTTCATCTTCTTTTCCATGGATATGATAGATTCGAGCAGGATCCCAAGATTACTAGTGAGTAGGGGCATTCAAATGTTGTCCCTTGCCCTTCCCCTGATTTCCAGACTAAGCTTGTCCTGGACATTTGTTTCAAATGGAAGGAGCTGAGCTAGCATTTGCAGGAGCTCGATTCGGAACCTTGTTAGGATTCTGAGCTCAATCCCTGATATAGTGATCGGAGGCTCCACATAAGAAACATAGATTCTATTGAGTTATACATTGGTCAGTGTGGTGTTTTTGGCAAAACTTGCAAGTAGGATATTGAGCAGCTTTACCGGAATTCCCCATACTATCAACAGAGATGATCAGGGTTGAAGGCTTGGATACCGATTGGGGCCTTAGTATGTAGTTGCTCTTCTGAGTAGGAGTGTAATTCGTAGAGTGATCCTTAGAATATTTGGACTTCTTTGACTGCCAGTGAGGCTTGTCATCATTCCTGGATCGTTTGTCTTTCCAAGAGTTTCCGCTTTTGCATTTCTCAAAGGCTTTCATCTTCGCCTCGGTTGCAATAGCTCGGTTCACTAGATTCTAGAAGTCAGTGATACCCAGGGCAGTGAATATTGGACTTAATTCATCATTCAGTCCACCGATAAACATCCTACACTTGTCAGCATTAGTCTTGATGTATTCCGACCCGTATTTACAAAAGTCACTCACGTACTGTTTGATAGGCCAGCCACCTTGTTTGAGGTACAAGAAACGCTTCTGGCGCTCGACCAAGTATTGTTCACTAATGTATTTCTTCATGAATTCCTCGAAGAATTTCCAAGTTACAGCTTCAGCAGGAGCAGTCAGGGTATTGGTTTCCCACCAGCTCAGAGCTTCGTCTACCAATAGGGCTATAGCACATTCGAGTTTGTGTTCATCAGAGCAGGGCAATTGTTTGGTCAGGATTCGAGTAGTGGCCTCTAACCAATACTCAGGTATTTCAGGATTGGCTTCATCAGTATCGGTGAAGGTATAAGCTCGGTGTTGAGCCAGTTTGTCAATCGGGGCTCTATTTGGAGCAGCAGCAGCAGAAGGAATAGGACGGTCTCTTTTCAAAGTAGTTACAAGATTATCGAACATCTCCTTCATGCTCAGGAGACATTCCTGGTGCATAGGATTTATAGCAGGAGCTTCCTGTTGAGCAGTAGCTTGGGCTCAGGGTTAAGCTTGCGCTCTAGGTTTAGCTTGTTACTGTGGAGGATTCTGCTCCATCCTCGCACTATCTCCTTCATTTGAGGAGCTTACGGGACTTTCATCGTCTCGAGCGAGCCTTGTTTTAGACACTCTACGTTTAAATAGAATAATTAGGAATTCGGTTTAGTTAAGGAAAGGCACAAGCTATACAATACAAGTCTCCTAGGTGTCACAAGTATCCTATATGATGCAAGAGAGCCCAGTTTAGTCCTAGAACCAACTAAAAACACTCTGATACCAAATAAAATGTAACACCCCTAGCCCGGGTTAGTAGCAAACTGGTTCGGGAGCGTTACCAAGCACATTACAAACAAGAACGAGGCAAGAATAGGTTAACTCATCCCTATTAGATGAGTTACTTAACTATCAAGTAACCAAGCATTTATAACTTAACATGTAAGCAATCTCATATTTTGTTTACAAAATATTATAGTTTACCAAACAATTCAATTGACATTATCATACAACCATCATTCGAATAACCTAAGTGAGCAAACATGCATCATTTTTTCCCATTTAGATGGATACATGTAACATTTCATACATAAATTTACTAGACATAATCATTTGTGCATACCTTGTCTCCAAGGAAGCCATATGCCAAGCCTTACCATTCGACATTTACCATACAAACTTATAAAAACACTTACAACATGGTATGTTCACACAAGTGAATATCTCATCTCACAAGTCATTCGAATGGCACAACAGGCTAGATCAATTACTTTGAAACATTCAATATATATATATCCATACGCTCAGCAAAATAATTTTCCATTACATAGAATTTGAGTTCATTACTTGATTCACATTATCAACCAAGTTCACAACATGGTAAGCCCATTCAACAACATATATATATATATACAAGTTTCAAGTATTCAAAATGCATGCACAAGTTCATTATATACAATCTATGTGCCACCAACTATGGGAGTACAAAACAAGTGTGAACCATACTTTAGCTATGCTTGTGTCTTGCTTTGAGCTCAAGAAATCAGGCTTCAGGATCAAGCAACGATCGAATCCTTTATCTTGTGGTTGGGGAGGATGAAAACAAGAGTGATAAGTACAATAATGTACTTAGTAAGGTAGTAACTAGTTCTAACCAATTGTTATATCAAGTTAAGTGTCAATTAGTCAAGAATGATCGTAACTAAGGATTTCAAAGCATTCGATTAACATAAGAAGAAAAAGACAATAATTCATGCTTACATAACAAGAAATCATGCTTACATGACAAGAAATCAAGCTTACATGACAATTAATCAAGCAACTCATGCTTATATGACAAGTAATCAAGCTAATCATGCTTACATAACAAGAAATCAAGCAATTCATGCTTACATGACAAGAAATCAAGCAAATCATGCTTACATGACAAGTAATCATGCAACTCATGCTTACATGACAAATAATCAAGCTAATCATGCTTACATAACAAGAAATCAAGCAATTCATGCTTACATGACAAGTAGTCAAGCTATTCATGGTTATATTAGCGCATTTATTATCTTTTAACTCAATCCTTGGTTCATAGCTTGTCTAGGTAATTGAGTCTCCAACCAACTGTCGCCACAAGATGTACTGTAGTACTAGTCAATCGTCCTACTGTCGTAAAAGACCACATACGTACCCTCCGTCTGTCTCCAATTAGAGGCCTTAGCCCTGGACCGTAATCCACCCGACACAATGAGCTCTAGACTCTATGGCATGCCCTTCTACCTATTCAACTAGCAACCAAGGTTGTTTGATTATAATTCATTTATTCAAGAATTTCAAGCTTTTCAAGTTCAAGAATCATGTATCATTCAAGTGTACAAGTTCATGTCAAGCATTATCTTTGTTTCAAGAGTCATTTCGTGTATTGCATGGCAAGCTTATACATGCATCAAGCCCTTAGGCCGATAGAGCTATAACTCAACATTTCAAGTATTCATTGCATCATCTAAGCTAGCATATCAAACATTCGGTTTAAGCAATTGGTCACAATACCATGTCATATATTCAAGCATCAATGTTACCACATATACATGCTAGCTAGCATTCTAAATATACAGCACTTCAAGGATGTAGTCAAGTTTCATGTATTATCTTATTTCATACTCCCCTTATTAGGTTAAGATCATATTAAGTCCAATTTAACAATTCATGAATTTAGAAATGCTTGTTTTAGTTAGGACCTAGTCCTAACTCTAGAATAAACTACACTCACAATACTCCCCAAGCTAGCTAGTCTTGAAAGACTATTCCCTTTTTCTTGTCCCTTGAATGCTCGACTTTAGATCCTTCTCCAAATTCCTATCCTTGCTCTAATAAATCACATAGATAGAACAAGGTCAAAACATGTAATCACAAAATCATTCAACATGGCAGCAAGGTTAATACATCACATATACAAGACAAGACAAATAGCATATTCATATACATACCTTAATGCACATCACCAAACTGCCTACATTCCATATTAAGCAAAAACAGGGTGGCAATTAAACTGTCCTAAAACTGTTTGCAAAACCGTTTACAAAACTGCACAAAACTGTGTACAATTATCTAAACTGCTGCTACCAGGCAGCATGTACTCTGCTCACTTGAACATGCATAACTTTCATTTCGTACGTTGGAATTTCAATTGGTTTACACCGTTGGAAAGCTAACTTAGTTGTATTTCTAACCATATAGGCCTTTCATTTTAGTTCGTTGCCAATTTATACAGTTTTTAGCTTAAATATAGAGCAAATTTACAACACTGGACAATTTGCACTATCCCAAGTGTTTCTTCTCTACAATTCATTCTACAATCCAGAATTCAGTTCTGTTTTCTCCTAATGAATTTAGACATTTTAAGGCACTGTCCATAAAATTTCTAGGCTTAAATTCCCTTTATAAAATTTATGGTAATTTTTTAAAGTTACTGCCCAGAATAGAGTATTCTGGGCAAATTACACTAGTTTAAGTTTCTAGCTTCATAATTCCTCTCAACACGATTCTAACATTGTAATTCAACTTATTTTTATGTTCTTACACCTCTAGGCCAATCTAATTCACCTATCAATGTGATCAAAACAGGCAGCATATACAATTAAGCATGTTTACACATTTTTATCTAGCAAAATAGTCCCTAATCGAAACTAGTTTCAACCATGATCCTTATTCTCAATTTCCAGCAACCCATACACATTTCTTTAGCAATCTGATTAATAACACACAATTTTAAGGACCATTAGAAGTAACATCATTTTACATGCATAACAATCATCCTATTCAAATTAGGCAACAAGAACATCACTAATTAAAGATTCAAGCATGTAATTGAAGTGAGGAATCAAGCATTTACCTTCCTCAATGTGAATTCTTATTCAGTTTAGTCCTAACCATGGATTAATCTCTCAAGGATTCCATGGATATCACTCATGCTTTCTCTATTCTCTCTCTTTCCTTCAATAGTATTTTAGGTTTGAAGAACAATTGAATAAGATGGGGTTTAACCCAAGTGGCCGGTCATGCTATAGTTAGGAGGACATGTGGATTATCCACAATCCAATTTAATTTTACCATGCAATGCTTAAGTTTTGCCTAATATTCAAGATGGTCATTTTAATTTCGGCACTATACTTGTTGGCTATAACATCTTAGTCCTTTAGTTATTTGTTAGCTGATATTCTTTCCTCTTAAATTTGATTACTCGGTTTAGGGAGCAATAGTTAATCACTACAATTCGAGTATCATTCTTTTAATTTCCTCAATTAACTCTCAATTCTCTCAATTTGATTAGCATATAGTTCAATTAGTCAATAACTTAGATAGTGGTAACCTTCCTAGGCCCGGTTTAGGGTGTTACAAGGTTACAAAGGAAACAGACCACTGATAGGCAATCGATTGTATACAACACAATTTAGTGACCAAATTGTAAAATGGATAAATTACAAAACCATTGGTGAAATTAGGGTTACCAATCCTCAATTAGTCAGATTACATGCTTGCATGTCAATTTACAGTTCAAACGCTCAAGCCAACCACCCATGCCCATACAATTGTATTCAAAACACTCAGGGACCAAAATGTAAGAAATAGAAACCAAACTCCATGACATTAACTGAATTAATAGCTGCTCGTACCGATAGTGGTCAACCGTATCGATACGGTGCTCAATATTAGCCATCCTCATTTTGGTACGCCGAGTACCATTCTGGTACACTAAGACAAACTCAAAAGCCAAACAGGAAAGTTTAACAGCCTTACCGATACAAATACTAAGTGTTCTGGTATGCGAGTTATGTCTAAAAAGTAACTTTCTAGTAGCATAAAACTGTACAAGTACACCTAAACCCGTACCGAAACCTAAAGCTTATTTTTGCCCAGCCGTACCGATACGGTCCCCCGCGTATCGGTACACCTGGGCCTGTAATGTCATTTTAGTTGGTTTTTCACTCGATTCTAGATGCTTTTAGGTCCTAGCAAACCACAACATGCATATGAACATCCATTAAGTCATACTCCATCATTTCCATCAGGATTTAGCAATTACAACACCACATATACTACCAATGACCAATCTATAGGCATGCTTCCTAAGCCACATTTCCAAATATACCAAAACACTCAATCAGGCATTTTTTCCAGTAGGTGTAACATACCAACATATCTCTGGTGTCGTAATCAACATGGCAAAAACATCAAAGCATGGTAATCAACCAATGCTAACTAGATGCATATCTAGGCAACCACCTAGCAACAACCATAAACAACGATCCACAACATGTTTATCAACATCATTCAACTCTAAATCACAGCATTAAACATGCTTAAAAACTAAGGAAAATAGAATTACAATCCCTCAAAATATGGCGAACACATTACCTTATTAACCAAAATCTTAAACCGAGTTCATACTCAAAAGTAGTCTTGATTCTGGGATCACTTTAGACCTTGCCTTTTCTGCCCCAAACCTCAATTCTCTGTATCATTAGGAAAAAGAGAGAGTAAACACACATGCTTAGTGAGGATGCTCATAAAAACAATGATGCATTTAAACCATTTGGAAACCAAAACCACTTGTACTAAAACATGCTTAACAACCAAAGCATTTTCATTGTTTCCAACCAAAACATGCATAACAATCCTTATGCAACATCATATAAAAATCCCATGCTTAAATCCCAAAGCATTAAATCATATTACCATGCTTAAATTCCAAAGAATTATAAAATAGGTTCAACACATGAACTTTCATATATTGGCAATTATAGTGACCCCGGATAGACGAACCTCTATCCACATACAATATCAGATACATGGATTCACGTGATGGACTCACCTCCACCACAAGTCATACCATGCCTAGTTAAACCGCATGATATCCCAAACCTTGCCTAGTTAAACCGCAAGATTTGACAACATCACCTAGTTAAACCGCGAGTTTTACCAACCTTCCCTTGTTAAACCGTAAGATCACCATCAACTTGGGTTGGCTAGTTAAACTGCATGCCCCAAGTGAGGTCCCAATGGTCCGAGTGGCCTAGTTAAACCGCCATACCTCAAGGACTCATGGCCACAATCGATTTTTAGTATATATTATAGTGCACTTTAATCCTATGGCATGCCAACTATATTTGAATGTTTCTTACCTTGTCACATAGCCAATATATCATTTCCAAAACCATTTACTTACTATTTTACAATGCATTACATAAAACCATCACATATGCAAAAACCACATTGCCAAGGAAACACATTCCCTCAAGGAACAAATCTCAATTTTCACAACATTCACATATTTAAAATCCATTGCATATGTATTTTAAGCCATGCATTTACAGTAGTAAATCAAACCATGTTTAAACCAAAACATGAAACCACATGCTCATATCCAAATCGATATCCAAGAGCAAAATGAGGGAAACTTACTTCTGAGCTTAGGTAAGTGTCTTACGCTTAACCTAAACTCCCAACATCATTGCAAACTTTTAGGAATCATTTAAAACCAGTTTCCACTCACCGATTACACCTCGCCTTGCTCGCCATAGCAAATCAAGCTCCCGGCAAGCCACAATCCACTTCACGCTACTTCACCTTGATTATCCCCTATTTTGGTCACACAAAACCAGAGGAAACATGCATCACAAATGCATCCAAGCCACTGCTTCAAGGCAAAATCCCGCAACTCACAAGTTTCCCACTCAAAAACCATCTGAAACTTATCGAAATCAACCTCAAACACTTTCCAATCTTAACCCAACCACAATATAACGATTTGATACATCAAACCTCATTCAATAACATCTAAAAACCCCATTACAACGTCCTTTTACTTCCAGCAATGATTAAACTCCATTAACAACACAAAAACCCTTAACTATCAACCATAAACATTAGAGATTCAACTAGTTTCGGGATTACAATGTTAAATCCAAGCTATTAACATTATTAAACATCAAAATCATGATCTAATCTGATCAAGAACCCAGCAAAACAGAACCAATTTGAAAATCTACCAATTCCACCAATCAAAACACAATTAAACCAATTTTCCTTAATTAAACTATCAAACACATTAGAAAACAATTGTAAAGGATCAAGAACTTGGGAATTTCATTAAAGAACCTTTCATTAGAGAAGTAGAACGAACATCACATCTAATGGATGCTTTCTCCCTTAATTATTTGATTTTACATGAGAAAACAAAGTTTAAATAATAAGATTTTAATAAACAATCAATAAGAAATCATTTGTAATTAAAGCATTTAAGAAAATAAAGATTTACCTGAAGATTTAGAAGAAGAAAATGGTGTTTGGCTGGAGAGATTTTGAGAGAAAAGGTTTTGGAAGAAAGTTAGTTACGTAACTTTTGTTTTAAGAATTAATTATCAAATTAATTCTCCCCGACCTATTTATATTTTCCAAAACACTTTAAAAATAGTCAATTAAGGGATAAAGTGTGAGATTGGACTTTGGGAAAATAGCTCCTTAAAGATTCAAAGCTTTGACCCTTTTACAAAACAGTCACTAAAATAGTTTTCAAAATTTTCATTTTGGTCACTAGTCCAAAATGTCTGATTTCTAAGACTCATTTTCCAAAATTGATTCCACCATAATCATTGATGTATTAAATGATGAATTTAGAACATTTTCTATATTTTTATCAGCATCAAAAATATTTAATCTGATTTACTACTAAAATGACTCGAATCTCTAATATCGGTTCACTAAACCCTTAGAACGACGTTACAATGAATGGTTTTCTTGAAATCCAGAGGAGTACGGAGGCTGAAGAAGATGGTAGACTTGTAAAAATTAACACATCGACCAGAAGATGAAGCGTAGGATTGTACAATATCCTTAAGGCATTGATCTTCACTGAGCTCGTTACGTATGAAAACAAAGCAATCATCCGCATATAGTAAATGGTTAATAGAAGGCCTAGAGCACCAGGCCCAGAGTCCACAGAGATGGCCTTCTCTCTATGCAGGAAGAAGAGAGGCAGAGAGACCTTGGGTGCAAAGCAGAAAAAGGAAAGGGGAGAGAGGGTCCCCTTTCCTCAAGCCTCGTTGAGGACGAAAGGGGGGCGAAAGCCTCTCATTCACCCGAGCCGAAAAGGTAACTGAAAACCAAACAAAACAACCACAAAATAAGATTAAATTATATTTTATGAGTTAAAATATTTAATCATGGGCTTTTGAATATGATTATATAGCATAACCTCAATTTTAGAATTTTTTACTCGGATAAATTCCAACGAGTCCATTATAAAGGCCATTTAGACATTCAGGCCTTAAACCCCAACAAAACGGAAGAAAAATAAGATTAAGTCACATTTTATGACTTAAAATATTTAGTTATGGGCTTTAAAATTGATTATATAGCTTAATCTCATTTTCAAAAAATTTTACTCGATTAAAATTTCAACGGATCCACTTTAAAGCTCATTTAAACATGCACGCCTTAAACTGAACAAAACGGCCATAAAATAAGATTAAATCAAATTTTATGACTTAAATATTTAGTTATGGGCTTTTGAACTTGATTATATAGCTTAACTTAATTTTCAAAAAATTTTACTCGGTTAAAATTCCAACGAGTCTACTATAAAGCCCATTTTGACATGCACGCCTTAAACCCAACAAAACAACCACAAAATAAGATTAAATCATAATTTTGACATAAAATATTTGATTATGGGCTTTAGAATATGATTATATAGATTAAGCTCAATTTTAGAACTTTTTACTTGGTTAAAATTCCAACGGGTCCACTATAAAGCCCATTTAGACATGCACGCCTTTAACCCCAACAAAACAACCACAAAATAAGATTAAATGAAATTTTATGACTTAAAATATTTCTTTATGAGCTTTTGAATATGATTATATAGCTTAACCTCAATTTTAGAACTTTTTACTCAGTTAAAATTCCAACGGGTCCATTGTAAAACCCATTTAGACATGCACGTCTTAAACCCAACAAAACGGCGACAAAATAAGATTAAATAAAATTTTATGAATTAAAATATTTGATTATGAGCTTTGGAATAAGATTATATAGCTGAACCTTATTTTCAAAAAAATTTACTCGGTTAAAATTTCAACGGGTCCACTGTAAAGCCCATTTAGACATGCACGGTTTTAACCCCAACAAAACAGAAGAAAAATAAGATTAAATCACATTTTATGACTTAAAATATTTAGTTATGGGCTTTTGAACTTGATTATATAGCTTAACCTCATTTTCAAATATTTTTACTCGTTTAAAATTCCAATGGGTCCACTATAAGCCCATTTAGACATGCACGCCTTAAACCCAACAAAACGGCCACAAAATAAGATTAAATGAATTTTATGAGTTAAAATATTTGATTATGAGCTTTTGAATATGATTATATAGCTTAACCTCAATTTCAGAACTATTTACTCTGTTAAAATTCCAACGGGTCCACTATAAGCCCATTTAGATATGCAAGCCTTAAACCCCAACAAAACGGCCGAAAAATAAGATTAACTCACATTTTATGACTTAAAATACTTAGTTATGGGCTTTTGAACATGATTATATAGCTTAACCTCATTTTCAGATATTTTTACTCGGTTAAAATTCCAACGGGTCCACTATAAATCCCATTTAGACATGTATGACTTAAACCCAACAAAACGTCCACAAAATAAGATTAAATCAAATTTTTTGACATAAAATATTTGGTTATGAGCTTTTGAATATGATTATATAGCTTAACCTCAATTTTAGAACTTTTTACTCGGTTAAAATTCCAATGGGTCCACTGTAAAGCCTATTTAGACATGCACGCCTTAAACCCAACAAAATGGCCACAAAATAAGATTAAATCAAATTTTAATTATATAGCTTAACCTCATTTTCAGATATTTTTACTCGGTTAAAATTCCAACGGGTCCACTATAAATCCCATTTAGACATGTATGACTTAAACCCAACAAAACGTCCACAAAATAAGATTGAATCAAATTTTTGAGTTAAAATATTTGATTATGGGCTTTTGAATATGATTATATAGTTTAAACCTCAATTTTATAACTTTTTACTTTTTAAAATTCCAATGGGTCCCCTTTGTAAAGCCTATTTAACATTCCCTTAGTCCAAAATGGCCACAAAATAAGATTAAATCAAATTTTATGAGTTAACATATTTGATTATGGGCTTTTGAATATGATTATATAGTTTAAACCCAATTTTATAACTTTTTACACTGTTAAAATTCCAACGAGTCCACTGTAAAACCCATTTAGACTCGCGCGCCTTAAACCCAACGAAACAGCCACAAAATAAGATTAAATCAAGTTTTATGAGTTAAAATATTTCATTATGGGCTTTTGAATATGATTATATAGCTTAACCTCAATTTCAGAACTTTTTACTCGGTTAAAATTCTAACAGGTCCACTATAAAGCTATTTAGACATGCACGCCATAAACCCAACAAAAGGACCACAATATAAGATTAAATCAAATTTTATGAGTTAAAATACTTGATTATGGGCTTTAGAATTTTAACCCATTTAGACAAGCACGCTTTTAACCCCAACAAAATAGAAGAAAAATAAGATTAAATCACATTTTATGACTTAAAATATTTAGTTATGGGCTTTTGAACTTTATTATGCAGCTTAACCTCATTTTCAAATATTTTTACTCGGTTAAAATTCTAACGGGTCCACTATAAGCCCATTTAGACATGCACGTCTTAAACACAACAAAACGACCACAAAATAAGATTAAATCAAATTTCATGAGTTAAAATATTTGATTATGGGATTTTGAATATGATTATATAGCATAACCTCAATTTTAGAACTTTTTACTCGGTTAAAATTTCAATGAGTCCACTATAAGCCATTTAGATATACACGCCTTAAACCCCAACAAAACGACCAAAAAATAAGATTAAAACACATTTTATGACTTAAAATATTTAGTTATGGGCTTTTGAATATGATTATATAGCTTAATCTCATTTTCAAAGATTTATACTCGGTTAAAATTCCAACGGGTCCACTTTAAAGCCCATTTAGACATGCACGCCTTAAACCCAACAAAACGACCACAAAATAAGATTAACTTAAATTTTTTGACTTAAAATATTTGATTATGGGCTTTTTAATATGATTATATAGCTTAACCTCATTTTAAGAACTTTTTACTCGGTTAAAATTTCAACGGGTCCACTGTAAAGCCCATTTAGACATGCACGCCTTAAACCCAAATAAAATGGAATAAAAATAAGATTAAATCACATTTTATAACTTAAAATATTTAGTTATGTGCTTTTGAACTTGATTATATAGCTTAACCTCATTTTCAAAAAAATTTACTTGGCTAAAATTCCAACAGGTCCACTCTAAAGCCCATTTAGACATGCACGCCTTAAACCCAACAAAACGGCCACACAATAAGATTAAATCGAATTTTATGACTTAAAATATTTATTTATGGGATTTTGAACATGATTATATAGCTTAACCTCATTTTTAAAAAAAATTACTCGGTTAAAATTCCAATGGCTCTACTGTAAGGCCCATTTAGACATGCAAGCCTTAAATCCAACAAAACGGCCACAAAATAAGATTAAATCAAATTTTTTGACTTAAAATATTTGATTATAAGCTTTTGAATATGATTATATAGCTTAACCTCAATTTCAGAACTTTTTACTTGGTTAAAATTCCAACAAGTCCACTATAAAGCTCATTTTGACATGCACGCCTTAAACCCAACAAAATAAGATTAAATCAAATTTTATGAGTTAAAATATTTGATTATGGTCTTTTGAATATGATTATATAGATTAAACTCAATTTCGAAATTTTTTACTCAGTTAAAATTCCAACGGGTCCACTGTAAAGCCCATTTAGACATGCACGCTTTTAACCCTAACAAAACAGAAGAAAAATAAGATTAAATCACATTGTATGACTTAAAATATTTATTTATGGGCTTTTGAACTTGATTATACAGCTTAAGCTCATTTTCAAATACTTTTACTCGGTTAAAATTCCAACAGGTCCAAAATAAGCCCATTTAGATATGCACTCCTTAAACCCAACAAAACGGCCACAAAACAAGATTAAATCAAATTTCATGATTTAAAATATTTGATTATGGGCTGTTGAAGATGATTATCTAGATTAAACTCAATTTCAGAACTTTTTACTCGGTTAAAATTCCAGCGGGTCTACTGTAAATCCCATTAGACATGCACACCTTAAACCCAACAAAACGGCCACAAAATAAGATAAAATCAAATTTTATGAGTTAAAATATTTGATTATGGGATTTTGAATATAATTATATAGCTTAACCTCAATTTCAAAAATTTTTACTCGGTTATAATTCTAACGGGTCCACTATAAAGCCCATTTTAGACTTGCATGTCTTAAACCCCAACAAAATGGAAGAAAAATAAGATTAAGTCACATTTTAGGACTTAAAATATTTGATTATGTGATTTTGAATTTGATTATATAGCTTAACCTTAATTTAAGAACTTTTTACTCGATTAAAATTCCAATGGGTCCATTGTAAAGCCCATTTGGACATGCACGCCTTAAAACCCAACAAAACGGAAGAAAAATAAGATTAAATCACATTTTATGACTTAAAATTTTTAATTATGGCTTTTGAACTTGATTATATAGCTTAACCTTGTCATCACTAATTTTTTCCAGATTTTGTATTCGGATATTTATTATTGTTAGTTTATATTTTATCTTCGGTTTAGTATTTACTATTATTATTGATATCACTATTAATACTATTTATTAATAAAATACAAGCATATTAGAAAAAAATTAACAGACTTAAAATAATCAGTATAATATTAAAAGTCCAATACATATTTGCAAAGGCCCATTTGGACCCAATAACTAAACCTAAAAAATATCTGAAAACCCTAATCTTATTCTTTTCTTTACACCAACCGCATATCCACCGTTAGATCTGAAATGATCTAACAGTCCCAATGAAAACAAGAAGGACTGCCCAGATCCCTCATGGGCGTGTGCACGAGGCTGATCGATTTCCCACGCGCGCGTGTGATGCATGCTCCCGACCTTTTAGCTTTTCTGGCCACGTGGCACGACCACCGGTGATCATGTTGTCATCGTTCAACCACTACATGCAAAAAAAAAAAATAACATAAAAAATGGGGATTATCATTATCAAAAGCATGGGGATTTTAGATCAAGCATGGGAAACAATCCCTCAACAGTTAGATTAGGTTTTTTCATTATTTCATATGTACAATCGGATCTATATATCCGAATCAAAACAAAATGTAAGTTCAGTTTTTATCAGCAATAAAAAAATCCTCCTTTTTAGAGGTAAAAAATTATATCTTCTTTCATTTTTTCTTAGTTCGAAAAAATAATAAAAAAAAACAACACAAAAAAAGAGAGGAGGATGAAAGGATTTACTCATTTTGGTTTCAGGCCGCCATTACATGCAGCGGTGAGTGACGTTTCTTCTTCCGGTGATAAACCTCTCGATTGCTTGGGTCGAAATAGGTGAGCCGGTAAAAAAGAGGGGGCTTAAAATGGTTTTTTTGGTTCTGTTTAAAAAAATCCAAATTTTGGCGCTAGTCGACGGTGGCGCACGGCCGGAATCTGGGAAACTCGTGGCGGCACTTGGTTTTACACGGCATTGCGGATGAACACCGGTGGGTGTTAATCCTTTAAACGAGTGAGCATTTCAAAGTATAATTATTTGGGAAAATGAACACAGCTAAAATGTAGATTTTTAAATCAAATGTCAGAGTATAATCATTTTTTGTCATAATAAAAATTTCATTTCGTTATTTAGAAAACATTTTTTTGCATTCTTTAATTTTTACATTTCATTCATTGCTATGGGATAATTTTTTTCTTCCCACACATACCTGTACAAATCATTAATTGCAAAAATAACTTTAATTCTGAGCATCTTATGTTT